>SEYY01021096.1:42500-59040 GCA_009176605.1 Armadillidium nasatum
TGACATCATTTAAAGGTGCCATTCTACGATACGTTATACAAATCATTTCGTTTTCTGTCCATGATGGACAAAGTTATATATTCCTTACTCTTATGGCAAGTCCTTCTGTCTTATGTCGACATTTACTGGTTGCGCGACTGATTGATTGACAGATGGGACATACCAGCGTTTACCCCTATCATTTTAAATTTGGAACTCTTCATGTGAAGCTTAAAAAACAATATCTACTTTGTTAATAAGTTTTCAAAATTTATAATCTTAATTAACTTTTGGCTTAATATTTGACAATAAATCATTCGGTTCTTAAGGAATATACGGGAATGGAGAAAAAATAGTATATGAAATGTTGGTATTCCTTACATATTTTCTTAAGCATTATTTTAAATATTTTAAAAAAATACTTATTTTTTAAACTTTTTGTGCTTCATATGATTTCGATTTTGAAGCATTTTTATTTACTTTATTCTTATTGTAAAGTTTATTGAGGAGGGATATAGAATAATAATTAAAAAAATAAAAATGAATATTGAGTATAATTTGAGTTGGTTAGATAAACATATTGTAAACAAAATTGATGCAGTGAAATTTTTTCAGAAGTTTTAAATAATTTCTAAATTTAAGTTATGCGTTAATAATCATTTTATGCTTCTTACAAGGTTAGGTTTGATTAGGTTAGGTTAGGTTAGGTTAGGTTAGGTTAGGATTAGTTAGGATAGGTTAATTTCTATTTATGTGAATGAAAAACAAAAAAAGGTGTTGAACTAGAAGAAATAGTTGAAATCATATTTATGTGAATATGTTTGGAGAAGGAAAAATGAAGGAAAAAAAATTGGCTTAGGTTAAGAAGCTTTCTGAGTTTCGATATTTTTTATATCGATATTTTGAAATTTCGATTTTAATTGGTATCTCATTGCAACGTTCTTGTATAGGCTAAGCCTGTATTTTACGGCAACTTTGGTAGTTCAGGTTATGATAAGTCGAACCAAGTACGCTAGAAAAGTAAATAATAATAATTATAAAAATAATTAGAATAATATTTGAATAGGCATTTCGATATTTTTGAATATCGATATTTTCCAAATATCGAAACTCAGAAAGCTTCTTAACCTTTACCTTCAAAAAATTTATTTCATTACTATTTTATAATACATTTCGGAATTTAATGTTTATATATATATATATATATATATATATATATATATATATATATATATATATATATATATATATATATATATATATATATATATATATATATATATATATATATATATATATATATATTATATATATATGACAGTGAAGCTAAAACCTAAAAAAATGGTGTTCTTTTTCATTTTTATTTTTTAAAAACTAATTTTTATTTTTATTTTCTATGATGATAAAAAAGGGTTGCAAACTTTTCAGACTAGTTTTATTTTTAGTTACCGTATAAGACACTAGGTCCAATCATTCATCTTCTAGCATACAAGCTCTGATAATGTCCGAAGTTGGCGGACGAAACCGGTTAGCAAATAGAAAAACAAAAAATCTTTTGGACAATGTTAAATATTAAAATAAAATTAGATATTAAAATAAAGGTAAACAGAACTATAATTATTATAAAGATAACCAGCCTCTTCCATCTTCTAATATTTCGTAACTATTCATATAAGGTACTTAATATTTTCATTTAAAAAAAATTCTTTGACATACATGCAAGTCTTTGTTTTATAACCGACAGTACATCAGTAATTTTATCATAATTTTCTTTTAAAAATGTTATTTTAATTCTATATTAATTTTAAATTATTAATGTTATATTTTTTCATTATAATTTTTTTTTTATATTTCATACCAAATTTTATTTATTGTTTTAGATGAATGCTTTTACTTTTTAATTGTTTTATTTTTATTGAAAAATTTTTAATGAACGTTTTAATTTACTTTTTAATTGTTTTATTTTTATTGAAAATTTTTTAATGAACGTTTTAATTTTAATGCTTTTTTTATTATTATTTTAAATTTTGACCATAAAACAATCACGTAAATCACATTTAAACGAACAAACTCGCAGCCAAGCTTTCACCATTTCACTAAAACTTATCACTATTTAAATTCCAAACCATTTGTGTTAGATGATTCTTTTTCTCCTTCTCATACTCTTATACCTTGTTCGTTTTACGCCTCTTATCTTCTTTTTAATCATATAACCTTTCTCATTGTGCAAGATAATCTAAATACCCTAAAGAAATATCATAAAAGAGGGTCTAAAAATGGAGTCAGGAAAGAGCGTGGATTTGCAATATGAAAGAGTTTGAATTCACATCGTTTACCATTGCTGGTATATTGCTCCTTGCACTCCAATTGTGATATATATATATATATATATATATATATATATATATATATATATATATATATATATATATATATATATATATATATATATATATATATATATATATATATATATATATATATATATATATTTATAATTAATAAAAATAAATGTCTTGGCTCACATGCCACATTCTTGGAGGAGAGTTCTGTAAGAAGTTTCTTTCTAAGATTCGCACAAGAGATAGAACCTGAGATTTTCACTATCTGAACCGATCGCTCTTCAGTTTGACCAAAATATATATATATATATATATATATATATATATATATATATATATATATATATATATATATATATATATATATATATATATATATATATATATATATATATATATATATATATATATATATATTTGATTGACTGACTGGTTGGAGAGAAGGGAGTGTCTCAGGAGTGGCAGGACTCTTGCATTGTTCCCATATACAAAGGAAAAGATGATAAAATGGTTTGTAAATATTATATGGGGATTAGTCTACTGAGCGTGATAGGAAAGATTTATAGGAAAGTGTTAGTGACGTGAATGAAATTGACAGGTGAGGAAATGGGTGAGGAACAAGGGGGTTTTAGGTAGGGTAGGGGATATGTGAACCAAGTATTCACACTGAGATTGATTACCGAGAAATTGCGTGAAAAAAATAAAATGTTTGTTTTCTGGATTTTGAAAAATCATACGATAGAGTATGCAGGAGGAAGTTGTTTGAAATACTGATGGAAAAGGGGTTGAAAGGGAAATTATTGAAGGGGATTAAAGCTTTTTATACGAATTGTAGATCAAGAGTGAGTGTGAAGAGGGAACTTTCGGATTGGTTTAGCATAGGAGTGGGATTGACACTGGGATGTGTAATGTTCCATGGTTATTTAATCTATTGATGGATGATGTAGTTCGAAAACTTAAGAGAGAAGGGAAGGGTATTAGATTGAGAAATGCGGAGGATGAATGGAATGTGAACGTTTTGCTTTTTGCAGATGATGCGGTGTTGGTGGCAAAATCTTGGGATAAGTTAAGAATATTGGTGAGAGAGTTTGAAAGGAAATGTGCGAACATGAGATTGAAAGTCAATCCGGCGAAAAGTAAAGTTATGAGGATTGGAGGTGGAGATGAGGAGATATGGAGGGAGGAATGGGAGGTGTAGAAGTGGGGGAAGTAACCTTGAGGAGGTGGATGAATTCAAATATCTAGGAATGTTGGTGGAAGAAAAGGGTGGGACGGAAAAAGAAATAGAGTTGTAGAGGGAATGAAAATGTTGGGGGGCCTAAGGGAAGTATGGAAGAAAGGAAAAATTTTCAAAGAAATAAAGATAAGAATGTTTGAATGTGTGTGTTTATCCTTCTGTAATGTATGGGTGTGAAACATGGATGATAAGTGCTCTGGCGAGAAAAGTTTGAATGTCTTTGAGATGAAAGGTTTGAGAGCGATATGTAAATTGATAAGGATTGATAGAATTAAAATGAAAGAAAAAGGGGAGATATGTAAATGGAAGAGGGATGTAGTGGAGAGAGCGGAGGAGGGTGTGCTAAAATGGTTTGGACATATGTGTAGAATGAATGAGGACAGAATGGTGAGTAAGGTACTTAAATCAAAGGTGGATGGGGGTAGGGGGAGGGGAAGGCCAAAGTGGAGATGGATGGATGAGTGAAAGAAATTTTGGGTGGAAGGAAGGAATTTGAGTTTAGAAGAGGGTAGTAGACTTGCTGAGGATAGAGTGAGGTGGAGGGCGGTGGTGAAAGAGATGAAAAGTAGGAATGGGTATGCTTGTGAGGGAATTGTGGCGGGCACCACCCCAAGAACGAAGTGGGAAAGGTAATAAGTGAAATATATATATATATATATATATATATATATATATATATATATATATATATATATATATATATATATATATATATATATATATATATATATATATATATATATATATATTATTATTATAGAATCAAATTCACATACCTACCTATAGGAAAATATAATAGTATAAGCAACGTAACATAGTATAACATAACGAACCTCACTTAATCTAACCTAACCTACCCTAACCTTAACCTCGACTGACCAAACCTAACCTAACCTGATGTGAACTAAATTAACCTGACCAAAATTCTCTCTCTTTCTTCTATATATATATATATATATATATATATATATATATATATATATATATATATATATATATATATATATATATATATATATATATATATATATTATATAATATATTATATATTTACTCACAACTTTTCCCACAAACGTGGGTGTGTTGACTACCACAAGTCACAACTTAACAGCATTCATCCCCTCACCAATCTTTTCCATTCATTCCTGTCCTCCGTCAACCGCAAGCCCTCCTCCCATCCTAACCCCCTATCCCTCAATAACTCCTTGAGCCCACTTATCCAACCTCCCTTAGGTCTCTCCCTACCTCTTACACCTTCAACTTCCGATATAAACACATATTTAGCTAATCTCACATCATTCATCCTACAAATATGCCCAAACCACCTCAGCATGCTCTGCTCAGCTCTCTCAACCATACCCTTTCCCCAAGCACATTGCTCCTTTATTCTCACATTCCTAACTCTATCCCTTCTACTTACACCACATACCGCTCTCAGACCTTTCATTTCGAAAACCTCTACCTTTTTCCTTTTTCTCTCATTTAACCACCACACCTCGCTCCCATACATAACAACCGGAACACAGCATCCCTCAAACTTTTTCTTCTTCACTTCTCTCGACAATCTTCCTCTCTTCCAAATATCCCTCAAGCCTCCTAACACCTTCTCCCCTTCTCTTATTCTATATCCTACTTCATCTCCCTCACAAACATCACCCCCTCAAAATTCACACCCAGATATTTAAAAGAATTAACCCATTCCAATCTCTCCCTCCCCACCTTAATTAGCAATTCATCTCCCCCACCTACAACCCTATCTACGCTCTCCCCATTTTTCATCCATAACACTTTACTCTTTCCTGCGGTCACTCTTAAGCCTAACTTTTCACAACATTTTACAAACTCATCCACCAAAACTTTTAAACCCCCTTGTGACTCAGACAAAAGTACAACATTATCCGCATATAATAACACATTCACATTCCATATATCTTGTTGATCCCTCATTCTCACCCCTTTACCCTCTCTTTCCATCAACCTCACCACTTTATCTATAAATAAATTGAATAAACCAGGAGACATAACACAACCCTGTCTCAATCCATTATTCACCTCAAAAAAAAGCCGTTTCCATTCTATTTATTCTCACACACGCTCTACTATTCCTATAAAGTGATCTAATGCCCTCAATTACTTTCTCCTCAATTTAATACTCCCTCAAAACTTCCCATAGTTTATTCCTATCCACCCTATCATATGCTTTCTCTAACTAAGTCCATAAAACACATGTACACATCCTTCTCTTTTTCTCTTTTTTTTTTCTTCAATCATTCTTAAAGTAAAAACCTGATCCATACACCCTCTTCCTTCTCTAAAACCTCCTTGTTCTTCACATAACATTTCATTAATCCCTATCTTATTCAATAATATTCTACCATACACTTTACCCACTATACTAAGCAAACTTATACCCCTATAGCTCCCACACTCAAATTTATCCCCCTTTCTCTTAAATAAAGGAACTATACAGGCATCTTGCCAATCTTGTGGCACCTTCCCCATTACCCAACATAAATTAAATAACCTCACTAATCAATTTACTACACTTACCCCCCCTTCCACTAACATCTCTCCACTTATCCCATCCAAACCTGTCGCTTTACATCTCTTCACTTTCCTCAGAGCTTTACCTATTTCTTCTATCGAAATCCCACCATCAACCTCCTGTATCAATCTATCCCTTTCTCTCTCCAACACCTCAACTTCCCTCCTTACCTCATTCACATTCAAGAGCTTACCAAAATACTCTACCCATCTATTTCTAATTTCCCTTTCCATCTGTCTTATTTCTCCATCTAACCCTTTTACTCCATCTCTCAATACCTCCCTCTTATTCCTAACCTTATTCACCTCTTTCCAAAACATCTTATTCCTTTCTCTAAAACTCTCAGCTATCTTATTACCCCATTTCTCATCTGCTCTTTCTTTCGCCCTCCTTACCTCCCCTTTGGCTATCCTCTTCTTTACCTTATATGATTCCCAATCCTCTAAACTTTTTGTACTCAAATATTTTTTAAACGCCTCCTTTTTTTCCTTTACTACTATATTCACTTCCTCGCACCACAATTCACTTCCCTTTCTTTTACACTTTCCTCCCACACTCCTCACCCCACATACATTCCTTGCACTTTCTACCAATTCCTCTTTAAACCTCCCCCACTCCTCCTCCACACCCCCTAACTTACCTCTTCTCATCTTATATTTAGCTTTCTTTTAAAATGTTCCTCTACTTCCTTTTCCTCTAGTCTTTCCACTCTTACAATCTCTGCTTTCCCCTGCATATCCAATCTCTCTCCATCCCTTTTCACTATATTTTGGCTAGCACCAAAAATGGTCCGAAAATTCCTTTAGCGGATCCCCTAAGCACATTCACGTCTAATAATCTATCCCTTATCCTCTTCCTAATACATATATAGTCTATCAAACCCCTTTCACCCCCAACAACCCAGGTCAACTTATGATTCAACTTTTTAACAAACCAGGTATTCCCTATTATAAATCTACTTGCCATACAAACTTTTATTAAACTCTCTCCATTCAAATTTATATCACCCACCACCCCGCCTTCCATATCTGTACCAACTCTCGCATTTAAATCTCATACTAAACACACATTTACACCTGCTCCAAAACCCCCTAAGCTATCATTCAAGTTTTCTTAAAACATACTTCTTTCTTCTTCCCTAGCTCCATTCACCAGCGAATAAGCACAAACAAACACCCATTCCTTTCTATTGCTTCACCCATACTATTCTTGACGATAATCTTACACACTCTCTCATACATTCCCACCACCTTTGGCTCAACACTATCGCGACCCCTTCCATAGCTCTCACTCTTTCACTACCTCCTGAAAACATCCATTTAAATCATTTAAACCTCTTACGTTCAAACAACTAATTCTACACATCGCTGAACCCCTTTTTAACTCCATTCTTACGGCTCTGGCAGTATACGGTTCGCCCGCACCCACTGAAGGATTGAACCCTGTCCAAGTAGCACCCTTCCCTAAAGTTTATCTTAAAGTTAATATAAAATTAAAATATAAATGATATCTATAAATAATAAATAACTAAAAAACAAATACAAAACAAAAAAATGAAGAAATTTAAGAAAGTATTTTCAAATAACTAACCAAACAACTAATCCCTAGACAATTAAAACTAACCTTAAACCTATTAATATAATATGAACAGTTTAGAATTAACTATTAATCAATTAATATAAAATTACGATAAAATAATAATTTATAATAAAAAATATTCTAATCAAATCAAAATTTAACAAATTAGTCACTTATACTAGAACTAAACTAAACACATAATATATATAAAACTACCTGTAAGGAATCACTATATATAATATATATATATATATATATATATATATATATATATATATATATATATATATATAAAAAAAAAAAAAAAAAAAAAAAAAAAAAATTACTTTAAAACGATAAAATCATAAAAGATAAAAAGAATAACAATTAACTAAAACTTATTAAGTATGTTAATTGTTATTCTTTTTATCTTTTTATGATTTTATCGTTTTAAAGTAATTTTTGGCTCTTAGGTTGAAGTAAGGTTTTTATAAAGTAAATTTATTTATTGTGTTTGTTGTTTTTAGCCATTTATTCGTGTATATTTATATTATATATATATATTATATATATATATATATATATATATATATATATATATATATATATATATATATATATATATATATTTTTTTTTTTTTTTTTATTTTTTAATTTTATTTTATAATAATAATAAAATTTATTTTAAACTGTGAAGCACAAAAAATTGAAATATGTATACTTTTCTTAAAATCTGTAGCATTAAATTAGAATTTTATAATAATAATAATAATAATAATAATAATAATAATAATAATAATAATAATAATAATAATAATAATAATAATAATATAATAATATAAAAAATAATAATAATAATAATAATATAATAATAATGATAATAATAATTATCAATTTCTCAAAGTTTATTTACAGGTTTTCCATTTTACAGTAGGCCCTATACTACTAATATACAATAATAATAATAATAATAATAATAATAATAATAATAATAATAATATTGTGACTGTCTAGTTTTCTGAAAGGGGAGGGTCCAATGTTTAAAAAAATTTTTTTTTTTATCCGATTCTCCTGAAAATTTCCATATAGATAGTTTTTTTTCCCGATGCAAATACTCGATTCCTAACGTTTTACGAGTGATTTAAGGTTTAGAAGTTATTTCGGAAATTTAAGGTATGTTCAAATCTACGGTGAGGCCACATGGAAAATGTTTTTGGTCTTAAATTTGTAAGGTGTGTTCCTTAATCTATTGGCTACAAAAACATCTAATAGACTTTTGCTCCTAGAGTTATATAAAAAATGTTATTAGCCCAATACTGACCAACTATCGAAGGACGAAAATGTTTAAAAAAAAATCCAACTTTTGGTGAAAAAAATATTTGCAAAAAAAATTACAATAACTACATAATTTATTTTTGGTAGATATATAGAGATGTGATGGGGATACAAATTCTTTTCAATATGTTATTCGATCTGATTCGTTTGTTCCGAGATATAGCCCTTCAAATAGGGTCCATTTTTGTGAAAATTTTCAAAAATGTTTTTAGTTTGAGAGGCTATATCTTTCTTTAAACATATAGGATTTAATAATGCTCTAAACAAAAGTTGTAGGTCTATCCCTCCTCTAAACAATATCCAAAAATAAAAAAATATGTAGGTAGGGTATTTTTTTAAATATTTTTTTCTCCAGAAAGGTAAGATTTTTTTCCAAAAAAAAATCTTAAGGTCGCACGTGCGAATCCTGGGAATGGCTGAAATCTACTTTGATTTTTAAGCATATTTAAAATATTGATTTTTGCTGTGACAAAGTGTTCTTTCCTTCATGACGTGACTGTTATGATATTTGTTTTTGCTGTTGTTAAAAGATGACGGCACCGTTGAGAGAGAGACAGTATATAATAGTAGCAGTAATAATAATAACAATAATAATAATAATAATAATAATATTAAAAAGGTAATAGTAGTGGAGATCAATTACTTAAACCATAATTTGAGCTTTGAGAACTACAAAAAACAATCAATTAGGTGGCTCCGCCAACTAAAATAACTCTAGGAAAGTGAAATGGGTGTCCTTCCAGGGTGACCAGTAACATTTGGTAAAGAAAGAGGATAGGGATCTGTCATAAAAAGGGTCAGGAAAAAGACATAGAATGGGCTAGCTCTTTTGATGAAGGTCCCTCCATGATGCCTTCAAAAATATGACCTGGAAAGAACATAAAACAGAGCATCTCTCCAGGTATTCCCTCAAAAATATCCTCTGTCTCACTCTCTTAGTTTAGTGTTATTTATCCTATTCAGCTTTGTTATATTATTATAATCAGATAAGAACATGAAAAAGATGGGTGGAGGCTATGCAACTCTTTGGGGAGCGAAGCTCTCCAAAGCATGAAATCTGATAAGAGCCGAAAATTAAAGATTTCGATATTGACATGCCGATAAACCTAAGTAAGGGTATTTGGAATGCTAATGCATTTCTAAAATTAATGTGCCGTAATTTTTGGGTTGTATTGGTTGGTACCTTTAAATGATATAAATACGATGATACCTCTTAATGATGTCTCTAGAAAACACTTCAGTCTTAGTCTATAAATACTCTTGCATACCAGAAATTTTTATGATAGGAAAATGTTGTCATGGAAAATAAATAAGAGTATTTCAGACATTGATACTGCTATATTCGATAGAGAAGAATCAGGATTGCTATATAACTTAGTTATGGCAAATAATAATATAATAAAAAAAAAAAAAAAAGAGAGAGAGAGAGAGAGAGAGAGAGAGAGAGAGAGAGAGAGAGAGAGAGAGAGAGAGAGAGAGAGAGAGAGAGAGAGAGAGAGAGAGAGAGAGAGAGAGAGAGAGAGAGAGAGAGAGAGAGAGAGAGAGAGAGAGAGAGAAAGAGAGAGAGAGAGAGAGAGAGAGAGAGAATGTATAATCTGGACTTGGCGATAATTAGTTCTACTTTTCAATACAGTACTGAGCCCTACATGAAAATTAGACTAGGAAAATAGGATGAAGAGGACTTAACTAAGGAAATGGGGTTTGCTACCTTTTGGTATGTCGGCTCTTGATTTGGTCGGGTTGTAATGCGTATATATAGGCCTCTGAAGACGAAAATTAATAAAATAATAATATAATAAAGGCTGTATGAAAACGCAGTATGTGACGAATATGAAATCTTAAGCAGAAAAGATGGGTTTCCATCCATTAACATAAAGACAAAATTTACAAAGGATAGTAAATATGTAACTGATAATATAAAAATTAACTGGGCAAATATATATATATATATATATATATATATATATATATATATATATATATATATATATATATATATATATATATATATATATATATATATATATATATATATATATGCAAATTGGAGATAACCGTCAACTCTTTTAAAATGGGGAGAAGCTTAGTATTGTGTAATATCTATATACCCTCCTGTGATTGGGTGAAATAATTCAGTTTGTCTTGTTTCTCTGGTACTCGGATGTCCGCTGTGAAATATATTTTGTATAAAGTAACGTGTGATAATTTCATTTAGCGAAATTATAAATATATTTATTTTACACACATAAATAGTGTTTTATTGTAAATATTTCATGAATTTACACTAAAGAGCGAATTCAATATAACATTAAAAGTACATTACTTGTACATCCCCATACCGGTAGATTATAGATTATAAGCATTTTCAGTTTTTATTTTGTTTTGTTTGTCTCTTCGTTAATCTTTCTATTTGCTCGTGTGATTGTTTGTGTTTGTCAGTTTGCTAGATTGGCTGTTTATTTGTCTGTTTTGAACGAGAGTGTTTGTGAAGAATGGCTGGTGTGCGCAGACGTGGGTTCTCTGTACACTTCACCAACATCCGTGGCTTACGCTCTAACTTAGCTTCTGTGGAATACCATCTCTCTAATTCTCATCCTAACCTTTTACTCTTGTCTGAGACCCAGATATCAAAGAATTACTCCCCTAACTTTTTTAATATATCCAACTATAACTTATTTCATAATTTCCGTTCTAAGGGTGGAGTTTGTGCCTATGTTAACACCAACACTCCGGTAACACGTCTTGTGAATCTTGAATCTCCTAACTTCGATGTTCTGTGGCTTAAAATCTTTCTTCCTACCACTTCAATAATCTTGTGCTTCTGCTACTGTTCTCCTAATAGAACAGATTTTTCTACCTTTTTTGAATACCTAACTACTTCTCACGAGACTGTTACATCTTCGCATCCAAATACTGAGGTCCTCTATTTAGGGGATTTCAACGTACACAACACTGAATGGCTAGGTTCCTCTCATACCGATTCAGGGGGGAGAGGAGGCCGAATCATTCAGCATTCTCAACGATCTGGAGCAACTGATTAAAGAACCAACACACATTCCAGATCGTCCCAACCAATTCTTGAACACTCTTGATTTATGCTTCACTACTAGTCCTTCTCTTATAAATATGCTATTTTCGCACCTATTGGTAACTCCGACCACAATCTAATTTGTCTTAATTTTCATGCTTTCTCTCCAACTGCTCCACCATGCCCTAAGCGTATCTTCTGGCACTTTGATCGGGCTGACTGGGGGGCTTTGCGTTGCTTCTACGCTAACTATTCTGGAGTGACTGCTTTGTCTCTGGAGACGCTTCGGTCTCTGCCGATAAGGTGGGGGCCGTAATCGTTGATGGGATGAGCAGGTTCATTCCTTCTTCAACTAAATCTTCTCTCCTCAAAATCCATGGTTCGATCGAGCTTGTTCTCGTGCCATTCAGGCTAGAGACATTGCGTTATCGACAGTGGAAAAATTCTCCTTCTCCTATCACTCTAGCTAATTTTCATTCAGATCGGAATCGTTGCAGGGATATTCTTCGACGGAGCAAAGCAGACTTTCACCAAACGAAGGTGTTCTGAGCTCCTAAATTCTCCTACTGAAAAATCTTCTGGCCTCTTGCCAAAAACATCTCCAACAATTTCTGTAAATCTTCCTTTCCTCCTCTTATTCGCTCTGATGGTTCTGTTGCTAACACTCCAACTGAAAAGGCTAATCTCTTCGGCCTCCTATTCTCCTCTAATTCTACCCTGGACGACTCCGGCAATCCTCCTCCTACTTCTTCTCCTCTCAGATGTCCCATGCCTTTGCCTGTGATTTCATTTGATCAGGTGCATGGGCTTCTGAAATCTATGAACGTTAGGAAGGCAAGCGGCCCGGATGGCATTCCTCCCCGAGTTTTAAGGGAGTGTGCTTCTGAGCTGGCTCCGTCCCTCGTTCAACTTTTCTCTCTATGCCTCAATACTAGTACTTTCCCTCAGTGTTGGAAGCGCGCATTAGTCCAACCTATTCCGAAGAAAGGTAGCCGCTCTGATCCTTCTAACTATCGCCCTATAGCTCTCACTTGTATTCTGTCTGTAAGATCTTTGAAACCCTTCTCAACTCTCATTTCTTGGATCATCTGGAATCTCATTCCCTTCTTTCTGATCATCAGTATGGCTTTCGACGTTCGAGGTCTACTGGTGATATACTTTCCTATCTAACAGATTTATGGTCTTCTGCCCTTAGGGACCATGGGGAGACTTGTGTGGTGGCGCTTGACATATCTAAGGCATTTGACCGGGTATAGCATGCGTCACTGCTTTCCAAGCTCCCCTCCTTTGGGTTTCCTCCTTCTCTTTGCTTACTCATGTCTAGTTTTCTTTCTAATCGTTCCATTTCGGCTGTTGTTGATGGAGCGACTTCTTCTTCCTTTCCTGTCAATAGTGGTGTTCCTCAGGGTTCTGTCTTATCTCCTACTCTATTCTTACTTTTCATTAATGATCTTCTCAGCTGTTCACTTCTAACCCTATTCATTCTTATGCCGATGACTCAACCCTACATTCTTCTACTCATTTCAAATCTGCTCCTTCCTTTGCATCTAGAGTTGCTTCTCGTCTTCATCTTTCCGATTCCATTCTTGCAGATCTGGATAGAATTTCCCAGTGGGGTCGTCTCAACCTTGTGAAATTCAACTCTTTAAAAACTCAACTTCTAGAAATCTCCCTCTCAAAGACACCTCCTAACTTTTCTATTTCTTTCGATGGTTCTCCCGTCTCTCCTGTTGACAATATAAACATCCTTGGCCTTCACATAAACAAAAAAAATGTCTTGGAAACCTCATATCACAATGGTTGCTAGGGCGGCCTCAAAGAAGCTGGGAGTTCTGTTTAGACTGCGAGAATTTTTTTCTTCCTCGCAGTTACTCCAATTATATAAGGGTCTCATCCGCCCTTGTATGGAGTACTGCTCTCATATCTGGGGTGGCTCAGGTTTCACCCGTCTTTTGGATAGGGTTTAGTCAAAGGCTAAAAGACTTATAAACTGTCCCGCTCTTTCTAATTCTCTTGATTCTTTATCTTTGCGACGTGATGTTGGTGCCTTGTCTCTTTTCTATAGGTACTACAGCGGCAAATGCTCGAGGGAACTATCCACCCGTGTACCTCCACCTTTACGGCGTCCTCGCAGCACAAGGGGTGCAATGTCCGCGCATCAATTTTGCGTGGACATAGGCAACTCCAGGCTTGTCCGCTGTGGTGCCTCTTTCTTTCCTGCCACCTCTGTCTTGTGGAACTCTCTTCCATCTTCTGTATTTCCCTCTGCATTTAATCTCAATTTCTTTAAGGCCCGCGTCTGCGCCCACCTGAGACATTTGCGTTAGGTGGGTACTTTAGGTGGGGATTTTGTATTCTACTTACTTTCATTTTTATTCTTTTAACACCCCCTCATTGAATAGGGCTTTGCCCGTGAGTGGTGGTGATGTGTAAAAAAAAAAAAAAAAAAAAAAAAGTGTGAGTAAACAAGGCTGTAATATAGATTTTTTTGTATATATTTAGGAAGAAAGTTTTTTATCTTTAGGAATGCATAGGTAGCATATGTAAGCTTACTAATAAGACTATTAACGTGTTTCTTGAAGGAGAGTTTCTCACCGAAAATAACTCCTAATAGTTTTGCAGATGTGGCTCGATATATGATTGTGTCTCTTGCCATAACCATTAGCTTGATTGTTTTTTAAACGTTTGTCATTATTAAGTATTGCGTTTTTGTGGAGATTCAGAGAAAGTTTGTTAGCTGCCTACCCATGTTACAACATCCTCTAATACGTTATTTACATTTGTGTTTGGGGAATCTATATTACGGTCTGATACTAAAATAGCGGTATCGTCAGCGTATTGAGAGAGTAGAGAATTATGACAGTTTTGAAAGTTGTTTGTATATGTCTTAAAGGACAGTGGACCCAAAATGGATCCCTGAGGCACTACATCAGAAATTGAGGCGAGGGAAGATGATACATCTCCTAATTTCCCGTGTTGTGTTTTACCAGATAAATATGAAGGGAAACAGATTAATGAATTTTTGATCTGCTAAGTCTGTCTAATTTCTGTAGGAGTAAGTTGTGCGGAACGTCGAATGCTTTCGAGAAACTTAATAGCAGTAGTTCGCATATTTGTTTGTCATTTAATGTTCTGTATATATTGTCAGTAAGGAGAATTAGTGTGTCTTCTGTATTGAGATTTTTTGAAAATCCCAACCGAATTGGTGAAAGGAGATCATTTCGTAAAAGTAGTTTGTAAGTTGTGTATGCACCAATTTCTCGAATATTTTACCAACTGTATGAGGATAGTGATGGGACGAAAGTTAATAGGAACTGGGGTAACTCTTGATATTTTCAGTTCTTCTGGCTAGTGACCTAGTTCAAGAAGTATTGTAGAGGGTCGCTTATATTGTTGAGATTTCATTTGCGCAGTATTTGTAGATCCAGTTTGGTATACTATTAGTATAGGAGATTTTGCTTTTCAAACTATTTAATGCACACTTGACTTCGAAACTTGATATGCTTGTAAAATAGAATTTTTGACCTTTGTGTATTTCTAGATTGTCAGTAAAAGAAACATTTGCATGAGGAATTTTTGCTGCCACTTTTGCTTCTATGGTTGTAAAATAGGAATTTAATTCATTTACTATGAGTTGCTTATTTGTCACTATTTCATCCTTAATTTTTATTGCTGGAACTACAATTTCGTTATTTTTGTGACCGTTTAAGATGTTATTTATAACTCCCCATATTGATTGAGCATTGTTTTGTGTTTGTTTAAATTTGTTTTCAAAATACGAAGCTTTAGATTTTCTAATTAGCTTTTTCAGTAATGAGGAATATACAGTTTGTGCCTAGCAAATTTAGCAAAGCTTTTTGTTAACCATTTGTTCATATTCTTTTTTCTGAAGCAGTTTTATGTTTTATTAGGAAGCGTTTGTCGTAAGCGCTATAGATTATATGGCTGAATTTTTCTAATTTTTTATCTACTGAAACATTGTCACTGTGTACAAATGAAAAATCTGTTGTCAATATCTGGTTTAGAAATCTATATTTCGGTCATCTGATATAAGTCAAAAAGCAATTTTTTTCTGATCTTTTAATTTTGTTATTAATTCTTGCATTAATACACAGGGGTAGTCGCCAGAAATATCTATGTACAATATATAGGACTTTGTGAAATCTTGTTTATTTGACCATATATGGTCGATTATTGTGGAGTTTTGATTTACATTTGACCTTGTGATGCATGTTATGAAATTTATAAAACCATTTGATGTCATGGTGTAAATTAGTAAATTTTTACAAGGGGTAGTGTCACTGTTGAAAACGTCTATGTTAAAGTTACCAGCTGTTAAACAGATTCCTTTTTTTCAGTGTGGTATAGGGTTGGCCGACGCACCAGGCGCGGTGCGATGCAGTGCGTGGTGCTGTCATTTTGGTGCGGTGCCGTGCGCAGCACATTTTCAACAACCCGGTGTGGTGAGAAAGAAAAAAATGCGGTGCGTGGTGCGGCCTCTGGTGCGCACCACACCG
>SEYY01021097.1:20000-55000 GCA_009176605.1 Armadillidium nasatum
ATGAAAGATTTGAAGGTACGTTATTTTAAACAGAAAAACAAAAATTTCGAAATGTATCTTCTGGTGAGTAAAACTCAGAAATGTATGTATCTTCTGTTGAGTAAAGCCCAGAAACCAACATACAGTCCCCTACATTTGGAGAAAAGTATCAAAACCAAGATAAAATCAAAAACCCGAGATAACCCGATACATGCCTTAAGAAATGTGTGCAAGTCGTAGGGCATAGGGAAAAGGGAAGAAGTAAGTTTGTCCCAAACCTTACCAGTAGTAAACATTTTTCTGCGGGGAGCGGAGCCTCCGTACCTCCCAACCTCGTGAGTTGGTACTGAAAAGTACCCAGTTCAATTTATATAAGTAATAAGCAATATTTACCTTTTTTTTGTCATAATTCCAAACTGTACTGCTAAAATAAAACAGTTGTTATTCACTTACCTAACGTGTAGGAACTTATTCATGGTTAAGAAGAATTTTTTTTTTTTTCATTTAGAATTTTTTGGAATTGAAAGCTTTTATTTTAAATATTGGTAATGTCAGCCATCTGAGAATACATGTAATACTTATACACCCTTTGTGTAAAATTTTGTCTAAGAGTCAAGTAATCATATACATGTGGTTTAGTTTTCTGATGAAAGTCTCTCAATACATTTTGAAACATTTCAAATTTAATTCCTCTCAACTGACAAAAAAAAAAAAAAAAAAAAAAAAAAAAGAGAGAGAGAGAGAGAGAGAGAAAGAGGGAGAAGGGAGAGATGGTATATTTCCTATCAGTGATCATGTGTTTTCAGATATCCAGTGCTTATTTGAAATAATAACTATATACATTTGCCAATCTTTTCATGATGGTGTCTTGTACTAAAAATTAAAGTTTGGAGTAAAACTTTTTACAAAAATATAAAAGTTTTAGTAAATTAGCTACATAGAACAGCTTAGTTATATCCGATATCTTATATTTCATCAAGTTCCATTTTAATTTCAAGCACGTTTCTAAGAAAATTTTAAAGAAATATTTCTTTGCAGAGACTTCCACCTAAGGGAGCGAAGATAATGGTAATGCCCATGAAAATTAAGGATGGTGAAGCAGCTCCGGCAAGAGTGGCTGCGCGTATACCTTAAAATCAAGTCATATTTGTATTTTTTAAATATTATATATTTAATATTATATATTAAAATTTTATATTTTATCTCTCTTTAAAATGATTTAAATCTAAAGATTTTTATTCTTACTCGTCAAATCTTGTATTAAATATTAGCTTTAAGATCTTGCAACTTAAAGTGAACAGCATTTTCAATACTTCTTTACTATGGTTGGTAATAAATGATCATGGTATTTTTTATTCTTTCATCTAAAACTTTAATCTGATGCATACTAGTTTCTATAATGGTTTTTATTATGGTTGATCGTGAATGAACCTTGGTAATTATTTTTCACTATGGTAAAACAAATTTGGTGTATACAGATTTTCAATAGTACTAATATGGTTAGACGTAAAAGAATATGGTACTTATTTTTCAATCTCGTAAAACTTGAATATACTAACTGCTAGTAGCAAATGAACATCGTACTTTTTTTCACCTTTCTAGAACCTGAATCTGGTACATTTTTTTTTTGCTATGGATTGTTGTAATTGAACAAAGTACTTTTATTTACTTTCTAAACTTTAATCTGGTACATAGTTTTTAGATATTATCGGACGTAAATGAACATGGTAAAACTCTGGTACGAATTCATATATTTAAATAGGAAAATATTTTATTTAACTTCATTATTATTATTATTATTATTATTATTATTATTATAATTATTATTATTTACAATAGGTGATTATATCGGAAATTATTATTGTTATTCATTATTCTTCTGGTTGGTAGTTAATGAAATTTGTGATTATTGCTAAGAGGATTTATGAAGCAAACTGTTTCTTAATTAAATTTAAATTTAAATTTAAATTTAATGTTTATATAATTTAATTTAATTTAAATTTGAAATATTAAATGTAATTTAAATGGTGATTATTGCCCAGATAATTTATGGTTAAATATTTCTTAAATTTAAATTTAAGTCTAACATGTTTATATAATTTAATTTATTTTAAATATATACTATATAAGTAATTTAATTTTTTTATTTTATTTGAATCATTGTAATTTTATATTTAATTTAATTTTATTATATATAATTAAGTTTATATAAATTAGCATAATTTAACAATTTATTTAATGAAGATTCATGATAATTTAGCTATCAATTTATAATTAAACATTTTATTTTAGTTTCACCTAATTTAATTTAGTTTAATTTTATGTGTTAATTTAATTTAATTTTATTGAGAAGAAATTAAACTTAAAAGTTCATATGAAATGCTAAAGAATTACTTCTCTCTCTCTCACTCTTATCTATCTCTCTTCCACTCACTCACTCTGTCTCTCTTTTTTCCTCTTTTTCTTTCTCTCTACCTCTCACACACTCTGTCTCTCTCTTTCCCTCTTTCTCTATCTCCCTCCCTCTCACTCTCTCTCAATTCACTCTCTTTCTCTTTTCTTCTTTCTGTATCTCTTTCCCTCTCACACTCTCTCTATCATAATTATTGCCAAAAAAAAGCGGATGAGATTGGGTATCTTCAGAATAGTTCATACGAGTTTATGGAACAGATATCCCCTATATTGCTAATACCAATCCAAGTAAATTTATTAATGTTTAAAGAATGAGAGTAGGTATGATAGAGAGAGAGTGAGAGGGAAAGAGATACAGGAAGAAGAAAAGAGAGAAAAAGAGAGAAAGAGAGTGAATTGAGTATATATATATATATATATATATATATATATATATATATATATATATATATATATATATATATATATATATATATATATATATATATATTTTCAAGTCTGCTATATTTTTATTTCTACTTCTGAAACTCCGTAAGTTTCATAAAAAAAAAGTTTCATTTAGTTTCCTGTACTTGTTTTGATATTTTAATTCCAAAATTTATAATTATTAATGATAAAAAAAATATAAATTATTTAAATATTCATGGAATCAATTTAAATAATGTGAAACATAGGACAATATAATTTATTAAATATTTAATTAAACAATAAAGAACAAAATTCAAAATTTAAAAGAAAAAAAACTGTTTAAAAGTAGCAAACAACCACAAAAAAAAAGAAAAATATACAAAATAAATACAAAATATATTAATACCGAGAACTCAAATGACCTTTACATTAAATTCCATTGTTGACAAATAAGATGATAAACAAATTGTAGGCAAATAAGATGATAAACAAATTGTTGACAAATAAAGATGATAAACAAATTGTTGGCAAATAAGATGATAAACAAATTGTTGGCAAATAAGATGATAAACAAATTGTTTGGCAAATAAGATGATAAACAAATTTTTGGCAAATAAGATGATAAACAAATTGTAGGCAAATAAGATGATAAACAAATTGTAGGCAAATAAGATGATAAACAAATTGTTGGCAAATAAGATGATAAACAAATTGTTGGCAAATAAGATGATAAACAAATTGTTGACAAATAAAGATAAACAAATTGTTGGCAAATATGATGATAAACAAATTGTTGGCAAATAAGATGATAAACAAATTGTTGACAAATAAGAAAATTCAAATTGTTGGCAAATAAGAAGATAATTAAAATTAATTAAAATAAGAACTATATTTATATGCAAATCTATTTTGAAAATTGCTTTTAGAGATTTTCTTTTAAATTTCATAATTAAGTTTCCCACACCATTCAATATACTTGAAGAAACCCAAAAGGTTGTTAGCGTTTCTAAAGTCCTCCATTATTTTAGTGGTTTTAGGTAGCTGCTTCTTGAAAGTTTCAATATTTTCACTTGTACAAAGCGACCAAACAATTAAATCATCCAAAAATTTAAATTTTGCGTTCCATACCAGTTGCAACAGCAAATTATGAATACTTAATTCAATTTTATATTCATCTCTTGTCGAATATTCAGGAATTTGAAAAAAGAAATGCTTGAATCTAATAATTTCCTCTTCAGATTCCAAAGACCATGACAAAAGTTTATCTAATTTCCAAAATACGAATCTATAATCTTTAAATGAATCGAAGTTTTTGATTTCTTCATTCATCCTCAAGCTCAACGAATCTGACAAGTTTGTAGGATAATTTATGTTATGTATATCAACCCCTTTGCAAATTATTTCTCTAACCAAAATTGCGTCAGACCCGTAAAACACTAAAGATTTTAGATTGATAGATTTATAACCCAAAAAATACTTTGAAGACCAATCCGAAAACTTGCTAAGTAATTCCCACTCATCATCTTTTATTAAAGATTTACAAATTTTAAAAGCATTTTCTTTTGAAAATTTTTTCCCAATATTATCAAATTCTCTTTCACCATTTGCAACATCTATTAAAACTTCTTCTATGAAAAGAAAATCCTCATTGGAAACAGCTTTTAGGAAAAAAGTTTCCATGCATTTTAAGAATTTTAGGCCAGAATTATTTATTTTAATCATTTCACAAAGATTATTCAAAAGTTTATTGTTTCTATGACGAATAAAAGGATATAGTATATCATACAAATTTTCCTCAAGTAATCTATGCAGCAGTTTAGTATCAAATTTCTGCGTTGGTATCATGAGCAAACAGTGCCCTAAAATTATGACATTCTTCTCCCGTTCTTCGCTTGATTCTTTGCTCTTGTGAATCAGTGAAATTATTTTATCTATAGTTGAATAGTAATGAAATTGTAATCTAGAATTTAAATATGCTACAATTTTAAGAAAATTATTATTCCGCCACCTACTGTCTCTTAATAATTGTTCTAAAATGTCTGGAGATAGTTCTGAAAACCAATCCAATGACAAATTGGTAGTCTTCTGCAATAAAAACACGAAAATATTTTGATTACCAAAATTAACAAGTTCATTGCTTAAATCACTTAAAATTTCTTCTTTTTTCTTAGAAGTAGAAACCCTAGTTTCCCACAAATATTGCACAGCAGTATCATTTTTAGTTGTTATTGCCCATTTCATCAAGTGGTATTTTTTATGGTTTTTGAAATTTGACTCACCTGTAACTAAGGATTTCAAGTTTATTCCACCTGAAATAATGTTTGAAAATCTGTTTAAACCTTTGAATGAACTTATCAAGGACCTTGTGTCTGAAGCTATGTTTGAGGCTTCGTTTGAAACTTCGTTTGAGGCTACGTTTGAAGCTACATTTGAAGCTACATTTGAAGCTACGTTTGAAGCTACATTTGAAGCTACGGTTGAAGCTACGGTTGAAGCTACGTTTGAAGCTACGTTTGAAGCTACGTTTGAAGCTACGTTTGAAGCTACATTTGAAGCTACATTTGAAGCTACATTTGAACCAATTTTTAAATTTGGATCTATTTTAATATTCCCTTTCTTTTCAATGATCTTATTACTCCAGTAAAATAATGGAGTGGATGAATACTCCATTAAAGTATCGAAATTTTTTAGCCATTCTTGAACATGTTCTGATAAGTCATATAAATACTTCGTAATTCTTTCTTCTTCCATAAAGTATTTACAGGCAAATGTAAATTTAAACTCTTTTGTCAAATCTTCTTCGTCTAAAATTCGAATTACTGTTTTGTAAGTATTTATTGTTCCTTGAGATGTAAAAACAAAGTTTCTAATGAAGAGAGGAATTTCTTTAGGTGAAACTTCTTTCGAGAAGAATTTGAATATTTGTTTTCCTACAAATTTGTTCATAATACAAATTTCTTCTTTTATTTCATCTTTATCAGAATCAAAAGTATTATGGAACTTATTTTCCACTTTTTTGATCAAAAGTTTCCATTCTTCTTCATGATAAGTCATGTCCGATTTTATGATCACATTCACAATTCTATGAATTTCTTCGGTGATATCTTCTTTTTTGTAAAATGAAGCTGATGCATGTCCCATTGCAATATTTTTCAAGGTTAGCAATTCATTCGAAATATAGTCTTGTTTTAAATCATAAGGTGGAATATCTAAATTTGTAAAATTTGCCATCATTTAAAACAATAAAATATCAATTGAAAATAAATTTATCAAAAGCTCAAGTTAGTCAATTTGATTACTATCTCTGAAATGGTTAAATTAAAAATATAAATTCGTAAAATTTAAAATGGATTAATATAGAAATTGTGTAAAACTTTACTAAATTTAAAAATAAAATAAATAAAACAAATTTATGGTGGACGGTAATTTAATAGGGTTATAATTTTATTAAATTTAGAAGATGATTTCTATATTCTATGTTTATAAATATAGGTAGGTTATTTTTGGTTAACTTTTATTTTATTATATTTGAAATGGTTAAAGTGTAGTCTTTCAAATTTACAAAAAAAAATAATAAAATATATATATATATATATATATATATATATATATATATATATATATATATATATATATATATATATATATATATATATATATATATATATATATATATATATATATATATATATATATATATATATATATATACATAGGAGAGTACTTGAAATCTATACTGGGGCTACTATGATATTCTGCTGGGTGCTCCTGGGTTAGAGGGGCAACCAAACCAAATTCAAGCAACACCAACATGGGTACAACAACTGTTGTGAGGAAATTAGCAATATAAGACAGAGTAAATTTTTCCGCACTCCAGGACTCGAACCACTGACAACAGAGTAACCGTTAAACAATGTACTGAACGCTCTATCACCAAGCTACGCATATTTCCCGCTGTTGTTAATGGTTCTCGTCCAGTCGTTCTGAAAAAATTTTCTTATATATATATATATATATATATATATATATATATATATATATATATATATATATATATATATATATATATATATATATATATATATATATATATATATATATATATATATATATATATATATATATATATTTTTTTTTTTTTTTTTTTTTATTTATTTATTTATATTTTTAAAATTTTTTTTTTTTTTTTTTTTTTTTTTTTTTTTTTTTTTTTTTTTTTTTTTTTTTTTTTTAAATTATGAAATTAATTTTTTTATCTGCAATTGAGAATTTTTTATTATTTTATTTATTTTTTTTTTTGGTATACGAAATAGTAAATATTAATATCTTCATTTACATATTTCATTAACAGTAGTATGTTTATGAATTCTAAGAGCCAGCGTTCGCCAGGTTAGATTTGCCCTTAAGCTCGAGGTTAGGCTAACTCGAACTAGTTTGTTATTTCCAAAGTGCAAGCGACTAGGCCTAACAAGGTAAACGCTGACTCTTTCAATACCTAAGCATGCTACTGTTTAATATAATATTTAAACGAAATTAATTTATTCTATTTCCTACACTAAAAAAAAAAAAAAAAAAATCAAATTTTTAGATGAAAATTAATTTCCTATATTCGTAGAATGCTTAAAATTAAAATTTAAAATATAATACAAAAATACTTTTAATTAAAATAATATAAAAGCGGTAGTATAAAATAAAGTTTTAGTTCCGAAATAACTAAAATTTCCTACAATTCACGCTGACTGAAACAATAATTGTAAAAAACGACGTTCGTATCTTCTTATACCAAAATTTTACGATTTTTTTTTTTTATATGTTTAATGCTCAAATCGTTTACCGCGTTTCACTTTACCAAATTTACATTTAAATCACTATTTTTCGTCTTTGTAGTTAAAAATTAATTTTTAAAAGCTGTTTCCTTTTGAACCTAAGTATTACCAATTTAAAATTTTAAAAGTACACTTCCACAAAAAAACTTTCCCTCAAATTTAATTTAAATTTTTTTTTTTTTTTTAACATTTTCAGATAAAAATTTGAAAAAAAAATGAGTAGAGTTTCCTGCAAAAGCATATCTAATGTACTGCGGGTCTTACTGCTACAGGAGTAACGAATCAAAACCGAGAACTAACGTCAAAATTAAAGTACCTATCGAACTTAAGTTATCAGGAAAACGCTATAAAAAAAAAGAAAACCGGTTTGTTTTCTTTAAAGTACACATTAATGGTTTCCACAACTGAAACAAAACTAGCTTTTTTTATTATTATTATTATTATTATTATTATTATTATTATTATTATTATTATTATTATTATTATTATTATTATTATTATTATTGAGAGCGGACCTCACCGATATGGGCATAAGTCTTCCTTGTAGACAGACAAAATACTACACTTTAGGCCATCACGAGTTCAGAGTGAGTGAAACACGTCCACACGCAATGAGAGCTCGTGATGTTCTCCAAAACAAAACGACAATATTAAAGTGAGTTTTCAACTAACCATTGTTCTCCAACCTCAGTACACTTGAAAAAAAAAAAAGTTTTTAAAGTTACATTACACATACATACATATATACACAAACTCGCATGCACAAACAAAAAATTATATATTATATATATATATATATATATATATATATATATATATATATATATATATATATATATATATATATATAATATATATATATATATATATATATATTTCTTTTGATATTTATGAATCTATGGACGAACAATAATCCTCAGTGTACTACTGATCTTAAGAATATAAAATGCTTCAAAAGGATTTTCTATATTTTTGTAAAAGTATAAAAGTAATCAAAAAATTAGCTAAGAATGAAATCAATCTCAAAATTAAAAAACTAAAATTTTCTAATAAATCAGCACAATTACTCAAGTTATAATTATTCAACCTTTAATGCGGCTTAAAATCTAGTAGTTTTATCAATAGTTATAAATAATATAAATTTAATTATCAATAATATAATTATAATAAATACCTTAAAAAAATGGTTTTACAAGTTACACGCTTAAAAGTTTATACCTTGCAATAATTTTTATTTGGTTTGGGAGAGGACATATGTGTTCCTTCCAGGAAAACAAAATACTACTACTCTTCATTTACTTGTTTACTAGCTTCATTTTTTCGTGCTCTACATCCGCTGGACATTGGAACGTGCAACATGTCATCCAATATTTAAGTAAAATCACTACGCAAAATATATTTAACATAGGTCTATGCAACTGAAATACCTCACATAATAATTTCCTATATTTTTTGTTTTTGTTTTGTTTCTGAGAGAGGACCTCACCTACGAGGGCATACGCCGTCCCTCCAGGCAGACAAAATACTGCCATTCAGGCCACCACCAGTTCAGAGCGAGCGAACCCCACGCTCCGAGAGCTGGTGATGCTCTCTAATTTCCTATAATTTTTAGTCATGCCTAACGTATACCGAGTCATTGTTGTGTATATGCTGTATAAACCCGTAAGGTAACGGAACGGTTTTAATCTCAAGCACACCTGCCGGAAATAAGGATAAGAACCACCAATTTTTTTTAGGAAAAGAACTTGACAAGATATTAACCATGTAAAACGACAAAAACAATTCCAACTGCTCTTCACGAGTTCAAATCAGTCGAATCACTTGCCATGAGAGCTCGTGATGCTTGCTACTAGATGAACTTCTTAGCTTCTAAGACTTAACACAATTAAAGAGGTTGTTAAATAAATACTCAGAATTGGATAAATGAAGCAAAAGTTAGAACCTGAAAACGTACCTAATTTTCTGCCATGAAAGTAGAAAATTACCATTTTATATATATATATATATATATATATATATATATATATATATATATATATATATATATATATATATATATATATATATATATATAATATATATATATATATATATATATATATATATATATAAAATCTGATTTTTTAATTTTAGTTTTATTTTCTTTTTTAATTTTTATTTTGGATACAATGCTGCCAAAATATATATTTAAAATATTATCCCTTTGCAGTTTCTGAAAGTGCGAACGTTTCATCGCGAAAGATGCTTACGTACGACGCATTTCTCCTATTAAAATAATTTAAAGACATCTTTATTCATAGCTAAATGTTTAAAAACATCTTTTATACTGTATATTTTTCAAAATATAAAATCATTTTTGAAATAGAAAAAAAATTTTATTTTATTTTATTTCCACATATCTAGGTCCTCAAATCTTGCCAGATTAATACAGGTTAAAAATTTAAAAAAAAACAAAACAAAAACGGTACATTTATTTTAAAGTAGCAATTGATAGTCAATTATATTCATTCAGATATAAGAACTACATATATTTTATAATCTATTCCAAATATCCTTTCCAGTCGTTCTATAGCTGCTGTTACAGTGGGCCACTGTTCATTCTTTAATCCTATTAATTGTGATGCTCATAAAGAATCTGTCCAATAAATTCTTTTTCAGATTCATTTAAAAGGCTTAAACAATTTAATTTCTTAGTTTTTAATAATTAAAGTCAAAGCTTCTAAACATATGTTAAATTTTTCCTTTCTTTTTCTATCTTATAAAAAATTCCTATCTACTTGTATAATAAAGTAGAAAGTATAATATTAGTACTTAATTGGATATTCACATGTTGCTTATGAATTAATTAAATTTTTTCAGCATTGAACCCACCCCTTAATCGAACTACTGATGAGGTAAGGTCTTTTTTTATTAATTAATAATAATTAACATTCCAATTTGAGAATCATTACATATATAATTTCCTACTGAAATACTCAATTTTTTTAATTAAATTTTTTACCATTCAATGATTTATGAAACGAATCGATAAATCCAGCTTAGAGGTTTGAGTATCAACAGGATTTACAATGAAAAGATGACTTATTTCAACAGCTCCCATTCGTTCAGTTTAAAATTAGCTATCCAAATAAATAGCTGCAATTGTTTCGTCATTCCTAACGTTTACTGAATCATTGTTGTATAGATGCTGTAAAAACCAGTGCAGTAACGGAACTATTTTAACCTCAAGCACACCTGCTGGAAAAATATCTGTACCCTATGCTTGCAAACTGGGAACAAAATCGATTGTAGTATTATGGAGTACCTTGGACAACTTGTTCATGATCATATCTTTAAAACTTTATAGTAAGATTTCTATATTAAAAATAATTTTACTCAAACTGAAAGGCTCCGGCATTACATATGAAAATATTTTATATATCTGATACTGCTGATAAACAAGAAACGTAAAAGATACAGCTAAAATATTAAAATACGTTAATATTCATAGTGAATAAGTTTTGCAAAATCTTACATCAAAAAAGCTTAATTTGGAAGCATTCTGAAATTGTTTCATACAATCAGTGCTTTAAAATAATTTAATATTTTTCTCCAAAACTAATTTTCATATTCTCCAATCAGGATATTCAAGAACTAAAAATTTGAGAAAAGATTAAGCGAATAACTGTACTTTTACGCAATTTTTAGATTATTAATGTAGTGTCCTTCAGTCTTACTATACATCACAAATTTGATTGCACAATTAAGTATCATTCACCTACTGTTTGTCATAAGTTATAGAAGATTTCGATTTCTTCAATTTTTGGGATTCTTTTAAGCAATGCTAGAAAACTAAAATAAATTTCAATTAATTCAATTAATTAAAAGCATATAAAACCACTTGTTAATATTTTGAATTTTTAATTATTAGAACAAAAGTAAAAAATTAAATGAAAAAGTAACAAACAACAATGAACAATACACTGAGAATTAATGTTCCTTTCTCTTAGCAAATATAGCAAAATATAAAATATATTATTTAATAAATACTTTAACAGAAATCTAATTTGATTAATAACTTTGTTTTCTTTTAAATTTCGTAATCAACTTTTTCACACCATTCAATGTACTTGAAGAAATTAGCAAGTCTGTTTTCCTTAATAAATGTAAGCATTATTACAGAGTCCCTCGGAAAGTCCCGTTTGTATAACTGTATATGAGATTTTGAGAAACGAGACCAAATTAATACTTCATCCACAACAAAAGTCTTTCCATTCAATATCAATTCTAACAATAATTTTTGGATCTCTTTTGAAGAATCTGAAACTCTTAAAGGATTACCAACTTCAAAACACACACTCTTAAATTTTTTAATTTCTTCTTCAGAATTCAACGACCAAGACAATATCTTATCTAGTTTCAGAAGTGCATCACTACACATCTCTCTTTCTGATGCTGATGTTACGATTTCTTCATTCAACTTCAGGCTCAGTGATTGTGACGATTTTGAGGGATGTTCAGTATAAGGTAAACCTGCCCCTTTAGTAATTATTTTTCTAAGTAAAGTAGAGTTAAAATAATGTAACACTGAATACTTAAGCCTGTTTATTTCATACTTGGAATAAACCTCTGAAAACCAAGTTATAAATTTGTTTAGTGACTCCCACTCATTATTATTTAATAAAGAGTCACAAATTAAAAAAGCTGTTTTAGTTGAAAAATCCTCTTTATTTTTTAAATATTCTTTTTTAGAATCTGAAAGATCTTTCAGAACTACTTCTATTAAATTAAAGTCCTCTTTGAGAATAACTGCATGAAAAAGAGTTGTTGAACAGTTTAGGAATTTATGGCTAAGATTTTTTAAATTAATAATTTCACAAATTTTTTTTAAAAGCTTTGTGTTCTTTTCATTAATAACAGGAAAAAGTATATCATATAAAGTTTCATCAAGTATAATATCAATTAAACTTTTACCATAATTCTGCTTAGGAATGATCAGCAAGCAGTCTTCCAAAATTTCACAATATTTGTCCCATTCTTGGCTAGGATTCTTACATTTTTGAATCAGTGAAATAATTTCTTTTATAGTTGTTGTGTTAAGAAATCGAAATCTAGATTCTAAATATTCTGCAATCTTAGCAAATCTATTATTCCACCTACAATCAGTTAACAATTGTCTTAAAATGGCATGAGAATGTTCTGAGAACCATTCCAATGACAAATCGGTTGTTTTCTGCAATAAAAACACGAAAATATTTTGATTACCAAACTTAACAAGCTCATCGCTTAGGTCACTTAAAATTGCTTCCTTCATTTTAGAAGAAGAAACTAAAGTTTCCCACAAATATTGTACAGCAGTATCATTTTTAGTCAATAAAGCCCATTTCAGCAAGTGGTACTCTTTATATTTTTTTATTTTTGAATCTTTGCTTGAACTTTCTTTTGACTCTACCTTTAAATTTATTTTCATTTTCTTTTTTCCAATAATCATATTACTCCAGTAATATAATGGAGTGAATGAATACTGCTTTAAAGAATCAAGTTGTTTTAACCATTGTTGAACAGGTTCTGATAAGTCATATAAATAATCTTTAATTCTATTTTCTTCCGTAAAATATTTACAGGCAAATGAAAATTTAAACTCTTTTGTCAAATCCTCTTCGTCTAAAATTCGAATTACTGTTTTGTAAGTATTTATTGTTCCTTGAGATGTGAAAACAAAGTTCCTAATGAAGAGAGGAATTTCTTTAGGTGAAACTTCCTTCGAGAAGAATTTGAATATTTGTTTTCCTACAAAGTCGTTCATAATACAAATTTGTTCTTTTATTTCATCTTTATCAGAATCAAAAGTATCATGGAATTTATTTTCCACTTTCCTCATCAAAATTTTCCAATTTTCTTCATAACAAAATAAATCAGATTTTATGATAGCTTCCCAAATTCGTTGAGTTTCTTCGGTAATATCTTCATTTTTGTAAAATGAAGCTGATGCGTATACCATTGCAATATTCTTCAAACATTGTAACTCTTCATTTAAGATGTCTTTTTTTAAATCATAAGATGGGATATCTATATCTATACTCTCCACTATTTTTGCCATAACTTAAAATAATTAAAATATCAATTGAAAAAATTATGAAAAACTCACATTAGAAAATTTCATTTGAGTATTTAGACAATTACTAGTTCTGAAATAGTATAATTAAAAATAAAAATTAGTAAAATTTAAAGTGGATTTATTTAGAAATTGTATAAAACATGAATTAAATATATAAATTAATAAAATTTAAAACTCATTAATTTAGAAATTGCCTAAAATTTTATTAAATTTAGACAAAAAATAAAACTCAAATTTATGGTGTTAGGAAGTTTGGAAAATTTTTATGTAATTAAATTCAGAGGAGTAATATACGACTTGGAAAAACCTAAATTGTAAAGTTAGTAATTTAGTTTAAGAAATATTAACTTAGACAAAGAAATCTGTTTATGTCACCATGATCTTTGAAACCAGGACAAAAGAACCTGAGGTGAGTTTGGATGTTTCAGAATATCAAAAATCAAACTTTTATTCAGGAAAAGGAAAAAAATTACAATATTGTAAAAAATAATACAAATATATATCTAATATTTTTTGTTTTCTTTAAAACTGAAAAAGGCTTGTGGGGTGAAGTATTTGTGTTGTGTTCGTGGTAATTTAAAAAGTGTTTTAAATGGTTTTATATATATATATATATATATATATATATATATATATATATATATATATATATATATATATATATATATATATATATATATATATATATATATATATATATATATATATATATATATATATATATAATATATATAATAATAAAATAAAATATATATAAAAAAAAAAAAAAAAAAATTTTTTTTAATTAATATTTATTTAATGATAAGGTAAACAGTTACCATTTGAGAAATAATAAAATTTAAAAAATAAATCAGTTTGACGTTTCAGGACAACTAGGTCCATTTTCAATTAAAATCTGTGAGAAGAAAACTGAATAATTAGATAAAGTAGATTTGCAATTTTGAAGTACGAGACATTTAAATAAAGTAAAATGAGAAATGGTTATAAATATAATATATGGTGGTTAGTTACGGTTACAAACATATATAATATGGAATATAGGATGCACATAGGATGAACAGGTTTGTATTAGACACAATCAACAATAAGTATAGCAGTAAACTAGACTGAAAGACGGATAATGAAATAGTATATATGAGGAGATCATAATTTAGTTGGTTAGATGAGTAATGTAAAAAGAGAATATAAATATGTAGGGATGTAGGGTAAAGGAAAAGATATAGAAAATGTGGTGGGTAGGTAGGGGAAGATAATGAAAATGTGGAATGTTGGGAAGTAGGAGGATGTAAAAGGGAAGAAGGGTGAAAAGAAAGGGGCTGGGAGGGCGAAGTCATGAAATGAGAAAAGAGATAGAGGAGAGAGTTGTTAAAGATTGAAGTTTTTTAATGTAGTGTTATTAGAGTATTGTATAATCAGATTCAGAAGTTGCAGATTTAAGAATGGTAAAGTTGGAAAAATAGAATTGATGATTATGTCTGAGTTCAAAAATGGAGTTTTGGGTGCTGAGGAAGGGAGATTAATACGGAAAGACGTCCCCTTCTGCTTGTGAACCCATAGTTGAAGTTGTAGGCGCGTATCTCCCACGTAGCATGATTTGCATCCCACGCACGTTAACTTTATACCACAGAGGGTCGTAAGCAAGTATATATAATTAAGTCTAGGTTAGGTTAAGTCGAACTAGTTTATTACATCGAACTAGTTAGACAACCAAACCTGGACTTAATGGGTAAAACTACGACTAATGGCCAGCAAATAGACTTAACCTAACAAAAAACTACTGTTCGTTAACTACCAACGAACAACAAAAAGACCTAACCTACCGAGGGAACCAATGCTTACACACACACACACACACATATATATATATATATTATATTTATATATATATATATATATATATATATATATATATATATATATATATATATATATATATATATATATATATATAATAATAATTAAAAAAAAAAAAAAAAAAAAAAAAAAAAAAAAAAAAATAATATAAATATATATAAATAATATAAATAATATAAATAATATAAATAATATAAATATAAATAATATAAATATAAATATAAATATATTATATATATATACACAATTTTTTTCCCTGTTTCTGAAAATCCAGGCGATCTACCCACAATAATCACCAATGTACTGCTGGTTTTAAATAAAATGAATCAATAAAATTTCTACACTTTTTAAATACAACAATATATAAAAATATACTAAGCAGAACATCGTAATAATTTCCAAATTCAAAACTAAAATTTTCTAAAAAGTTAACCCAATTATTAAGGCTATAATAAACTGTTACTAAAATAATGAATCTATAAACTCGGGTTGTTTATAAATGATCATTATAAATGCTTCTAAAATTAAAACTATAAAAAAAACAAATTTTCTATTGAGTAAACATTATTATTAAGGCTATAATGAACTGTTACTAAAATAATGAGTCAATAAACTTGAGTAGTTTTATCAATAATTTATTCCTAAGATTTTAATAACTAATAGATAATTATAATAAACGCTCCCAAAGAAAATGAGTTCCAATTTACACTTTTAAAACTTTGATACTTTATATGAACTGTTAAGCTTCTAAGATTTAACTAACTACTTTAAAGAGGTTTGCTATAAAATCTTTATTTTTAGTACAAGGAATGAAAGTTAGCACCTAAAAACGTATCTAGTTTGATTCCAGGAATGTAGAAAAATATCTCAATGTTTTAAAGTTAATCTTTTAAATACCTTTACATAATATAAAAATATATGGATTTGGTAATACACAGATCTTGCTATTTTAATAGATGCTAGAAAATTAAAAAAAGAACATCACAACTTAAATAAAAAGAACTAAAGTATTGCTATTCAGCTACATTCATTTGGACCTAAAAATCTAAATATATTTTATAGCATATTTTATATATCCATTCCGGTTGTTCTACAGCTGCTGCTGTAGACGACCACTATTCATTCTTTAATTCTATTAATTGTGGTGCTCGTTTGAGATCTGTCCAATTCCAAACTTTTTTTCTATGTTTCATTTCCAATGCTTAAGAAAATTTATTTTCAAGTTTTTAATAATTAAAGTCAATGTTTCATAAATAAAAAAGTTAATTTTTCTTTCTCTATACTTCTTATAAAAAATTCACATCTGCTTGTATAAATAAGGAAACAGTATGAGAAGAAAATTTTTAGTATTTTATTAATTACTATCCCGACACTTTTTTGCTTTTTATTAATGATCTTCTCTCTGTTATTTCTTCTCTTATCCACTCCTATGCCGATAACTCCACCCATCATTACTTTTTTTAATTAATAGCAGTTAATATACGCAAGGTAGAAATCCTTGAAGCAACTTTCCTCTTATCTATCTCTCATTTCAAATTGTGAAAGAGAAAACATAGAGGTTTTCAATGCCTCAAAAACTCAATTCCTCCATCTCTTTCTACTCGACAAAATCTTCCACACAGCTATAATTTCTTCTTCGAAAACACACAACTTAAACCTTCATATCTCCTTAATATTCTTGGTTTTTCTTTTTATCGTGACCTTTCTTGAAAAGATTACATTGCCTCTCTTTGTAAACAAAAATTTTTTTTTAAGAGGTTGGGTGTTCTCAGGCGCCTTTGGAATTTCTTCACTCCACCTCAGTTGCTTGTTCTTTATAGGGGTGTTGTTCGTTCATTATGGATTCTACTCATACAGCTTTTCTTGAAAAAGTAAAGTATAGGGCTTTTCGTCTTATTAACTCTCTTTCTCTCACTAATTCTCTCCAGTCTCTTTCTGCCTGTCGAATTATTGCGTCACTCTCACTATAATATTGCTATTACAATGGACATTGCTCTTCTGAAATGTCTCTTGACATACCTCTTCCATTGAGAAGGGCTCGTGCGAAACGCCTGTCTACACAGTCTCATCCTTTTTCTGTCCAACTCTCCGACCCCAGACTTAACCGCTATGCTCAATCTTACATATACTCTACTGGTAAAGTCAGAAACACATTCTTTAGTTCCAAGCGACCATGACACTAGATTATATAGTTTCAGAATTTCATTATTTAACTTTTCTTCTGAAGCAGCCTCTACAGCTTTTTTCATTCAACTTGAAACATTGCGTGTCTGATCACTTATAGGATATTGAGGACAAGGATAGGATATTGAGGACAAATGCGGATTGCTTAGCTTCCAAGACTTAAGTACCACAATTAAAGAAGTTGATTTTTTTTTATTGAGAGCAGACCTCATTAACGAAGGCACATGCAATCCTTCCAGGCAGACAAAACACTGCCCTTCAGATCATCACAGTTCAGAACAAGTAAACCACTCGCAATGAGAGCTCGCGATGCTCTCCTGTAGTTGATATAAAATCTTCCTAAATTTAGTATTAGAAAAGAAATTTAGCACTAGAAAACGTACGGAATTTGATGATGGGAAAGAGGAAATATAACAATCTTAACAGATATATTTAATATACCTTTACGTATATTATAAAAATCATATATATATATATATATATATATATATATATATATATATATATATATATATATATATATATATATATATATATATATATATATATATATATATATATATATATATATATATATATATATATATATATATATATATATATATATATATATATATATATATATATATATATATATATATATATATATATATATATATATATATATATATATATATATATATATATATATATATATATATATATATATATATATATATATATATATATATATATATATATATATATATATATATATATATATATATATATATATATATATATATATATATATATATATATATATATATATATATATATATATATATATATATATATATATATATATATATATATATATATATATATATATATATATATATATATATATATATATATATATATATATATATATATATATATATATATATATATATATATATATATATATATATATATAAAAATCGATATTTTCTTTTAGTATCGATTAATCGATACTTTTCTACCTATTCCGACTTTTTAATGGTTTCTAAGATCACAATATGTCATTTTAATTAAGATTAAGTGTTAAACAAGAATGGGTTTGGATCATAATAAGTTAATGGTGTATTTGAAGTTCTTCTACTGAATAAAGTGGATAATATATTTTGTGATGAACTATGGATATAATTTTACTTTTAAATGTAGATGCTGAAAATTTTGTTGAAATGTAAATTTAGTTAAATAATGATAGTTTTATATGAAGTTTTGGTAGTAGTGGTGTTCAACTGATAATTTTTTTTATTTCTAAATATATTGAAACTACGAATACGAAATGATTTGAATTCAATTTAGAATAAATTTTTTTTTCCTTTTGAGAACCGGAAAACAATTTTGTACATTAAAAATGTTAAAATTTATTAAAAAAAAATGTAACTAACAAATAAATAATTACCATTTAAGAAATCTTACGAATTCAATGGTGTTTTTGGTGTTTTATTTGGTTTTGCACTAACGGGTTGCTGTATCAAAGTTTGGAGGGAAAATTTAAAATATTTTGTTATTTCAGAATAAAAATTTTTTTTTTTAAATATTCTAAATTGCAAACAAAATTTTACGAAAGTGAATTACATTAAAATGAACTTTTTTTTTTTTTTTTTTTTTTTTTTTTTTTTTTTTTTTTTTTTTTTTTTTTTTTTTTTTTTTTTTTTTTTTGTAACATTAACATTGTTCAGGTTAAATCAAACTAGCTTATTACATCTAACAAACTAGTTAAACCTAACCTAACCTTGAACATCGGCTCTTTCAGCACGTAATTATTTTAAAAAAATTTCATTTAATTTAATATGCCTAATTTACTTTATTTCATAAAATTTTTTACTTTTTTTCCTGATATCTATAAAATTGCTTAAAACTCACTTCGACACTTATGCAGTAACCTGGTAGTGAAGTCACGTGATAATTACGTACGATGTCTTGCTAGTTAATTACATTTTTTACATTAGTGTTTTTAGTTTACAATCATTTTCCGAGCTTCAATTTACAGAAAAAAATTTGATTTTAAATCATTTCGTCTTCGTAGTTTCGATTAAGAAAAAAATACTCAGTGAACACTACTATTACCAAAGTTTATTTTTGGGTTTTGGGTTTCTTTCGGCAAGGTTTTGAAATTGAATTTTGCTGTAGAGCTGCTTAAGGTGATTCATGAAGTGTAAATTAAGATTCAAATAATAATTTTGCAATTTTCGGGGCTACAAAGATGTAGCTAGAATCGAGGTGCTGTATGGAGGCTGGAATCGGAGCTGTATTTATTTGGATGTGGCTGGAATCGAGGAGCTGGAGCTGGAGCCGAAAAATAAGGGTTCAAATCTTTCGCTTGAGTTTGAATAGTAGTATCTTAAAGTGAAGTGTTTTAAAATTTATGTAAAACTTGTTAGAGTAAATTTAATTCTATATTCAGTTTAGAAAACTGAATTAGTGAATGTGAATTAACGGGTAAATTAAATTTTTTTACAATTTTAAAATTAAAAAAATGCCGAAGCATTGTGGTTATGTATATATATATATATATATATATATATATATATATATATATATATATATATATATATATATATATATATATATATATATATATATATATATATATATATATATATATATATATATATATATATATATATATATATATATATATATATATATATATATATATATATATATATATATATATATAGTATATATATAACGTATTTTTAATGGTAAAATTTAATAGAATACTAAGTCCAAGTAGTTTTAAAAGGATAATTTAATATCCTACTGCACCCAAACAATTTTAAAAATTGAAAATTTAGTACACGTAATCTTCAACGTCCAGAGTTTGAATGCAAAAATCTTGATTGTTTTTGTAACTGTATGAAACTTGATTATTTTGGCAGGACTAAATGTTTAGCTAAATCAGGTTCTCCCAACACTTTTTTGGTTTTGGAACCCCTGAGTTCTAACTTTATTTAGAATCTCCTGTGGAACCCCTGAGTTCTAATTTTATGTAGGGGTTCCACATGAGGGTCTACATAAAGTTAGAACTCAGGGGTTCCACATGTGGAACCCCTGAGTTCTAACTTCATGTTGTTGATAGAGTTGTTGCTTTTTAATTTTTGTTATTGATCTCCAGTGAGAACTTTCTAGCTTTTCTAATTGCTTGCTTTAGAGCTAGAGCATAGCCAAATGTTTCTGCATATAGATTCTGATTGTGTTATAGACTAGAAAGTAGACTCCCAAAAACTGGAAACCAAGCCAAAAAAAGTTTATTTCCAATCATTAACAATAGCTTTTTTAACAAACTTAAAGATGCTGCAAGATCTTTCAAACTCTGTATAGTCCTTTACTACTTAAAATACTTTAAAAAAATATTCTTCACATGGAGAAAAATGTTAAATTAAATTAATTTAATTAAAATTATCATTATCAAATGAAATTTTCTCCTCCCAAAAGTTATATATATATATATATATATATATATATATATATATATATATATATATATATATATATATATATATATATATATATATATATATATATATATATATATATATATATATATATATATATATATATATATATATATATATATATATATATATATATATATATATAAATATAAATATATATTAATATATATATATATATATATATATATATATATATATATATATATATATATATATATATATATATATATATATATATATATATATATATATATATATATATATATATATATATATATATGTATATATATAATGGAAATAAATTTCTATATTCTAAGGATTTGTTGAAGTGTAAGGAAATTGCTTTTCAGGTTTAAACCTTAGCTTTAGTTAGCATGATAAGAAATTTTGAGACTTTTCATATCTTAAGTTAAAAAAAAAAGATTTTAGGTATGAACTCGCCTCCCACCACCCCCAACTCCCCTCTAATTCAGCTTTAATTTTATATTTTCATTTTTAACATTTAAAAGTTAGCTAAATCACTGATAATTTTTTGTTTTTCAGAAGTAAAGTCTGAACTTAGTTATATTCAATATTAATTTCTTTATTGACTAATTTCTCAAATATTGTTAATTTGGTTTTATTATTTTTCAGTTCTATAAATATAGCATAAAAAATGAAAAATAAAAAATTTCAAAATTTTCGATATGATTTAATAGAAAATATTGTTTATCATGACTGTAAATACGCTTACAAGCATCTGCAACATGTTGCTGCTTATTATTATTGTTCTGGACTTTACAAGGATCAAAGTATTTTTGAATATCTTAAAATGTGGATGGAAACTCCAGGAGAAAAATGGGAATTTGAAGACAAAATGTTGAGTAAATTTTCAGAGAGGAAACCTAAATTATCAGAAGACTTAAGCCTTTATATTCATAAGGGAATTAGAGTAATTGGAAAAGAAATAAACACTTTTTATGAAGATCTTGACGAAAAGGTCTACGCTCCTTTCTTTTTTAGGAATTTTGTTTTCACAAGTCGAGGAACAATTAACTTGAAGAAAACCGTTTGTGAAATTATAGAGAGAGAAGACCTATCACCTGAATCAAAGTTTAAATTAGCTTGTAAATTCTATCTTGGAGAAGAATTAATTGCAGATTATTTTGAAAAATTACCAAGGGAGATTCAAATGAATTACACAGCTTCGAAAAGAGATAATATAAAAATACCTGACTACGTACAATTCTGGATTCGGCGTAGTAAAAATTTAAGCAACTATATAAAATATATAGATTCGAATCCCGAAGTAAATAATGACCAATTTTGGGATATAAATCCTGAGGACGAATTTTATTTAGCAGCTAAGGATAGAAATAGAGCGAAAATACAGTATTTGTGGGAAAATTTTATTTCTAAGAAGAATGAGAGGGAAGAAATATTAGCAAAAATATTGCCAGATTTATTGATTGACAGTTTAGACATTTTCATCTATTTGATGTTTCACCTAGAAAGCAATCATGGTGAATTCTTCAATAATTTTTTTAAAACTGAGGGACTTGAAATTCTTAAGAGATTGTATGAAGACGAAAGGTGGGAAAATATCTTTGTAGGTGTTTTTGGAATAATTCACTTACATTTGGAAGAAAAAAATATTAAAGAAATTATTTGTTTCCTGACTCATTCCTCCTCTGACTTGGAAAAACGAAGCCTTTATTTCCTTGAGGGAATTTCTGAAGAAATTGCTCCATCGGTGAAAAACTATTTAGCTGTTAAAAATGGTATGTTTTATCACTCAATTATCAAAGATCTTGTACAAAACAAAAGGATTCAGTTTGTTAGATTTATATTTAGAATAATTGGGAAGGGAAATTTTGATATTTTCTTAAATGATGAAGGGATTAAATGTTTTGAAGAACTAGTTAAGCTAAAGATGTTTTCCTATATTGATGAAGTCATGAAAGAGAATTTTTTAAGCGAGGATATTAATAGGTTAAAGATGGCTTTACAAAAGCTAATCTTACCCATTTGCTGTTATTATGTTGAGAATGATGATACGGCAAATATTGAAATTCTTTTCAAGTGGATGTTCAAAAGTGAAAAAAAAATCAGGAAAAAAATAAATGCTCTTCTTTACCAACACCAAGGTGATTTAATTGGATCATTTTTCCGCAAGGATGATATATGCGAAGCAGACTTTGAAAAAATTGATAATTTTTTGATATGGTGTCTTGGCTCTGAAAAAGCTATTGACTATAAGAGAAACATTGTTGTATTATTTGATTTTTCAGAGGATCAAAACTCTGTGATTATTAATTTTGATAATATTAAAGATTTTGTACTGCTAAGAAAATTTAAAGGTCTTAGTTTCCTGTTCAAGTGGTGTTTGTTGAATAACGATAAAATAGAGAATATCAAAAACCTGCTTTTATACGACATGGATCTTTTAAATACAATTATCTTAAAGGATGATAAAGTGTTTCTAGAATCTTTTGTTTGCTTTTGCACAAGCAGTCCTCATAAATACTTAGAATTTCAGCGTGAAATGCTAAATGCTACAGAATTACATGTTGATCTTATTGAAAGAGGCCATTTTTACTCAGCCTCACACCTGATCAACTGGTGTGGTGAATATCTTGAACAAGAGATGCAGGAGTTGAAGGATAGACTTTTTCCTTTAGTAATAACCTATTTTGTCTGCGACTCTAGAAACAAAGAGGAATTTAACGACTTTAAGAAATGGATTAATGTATCATGGACCACCTTCATAAAGTGTCATTTCACCTCAGTAGGCATAAACCTTTTAAGAGTTACTGAAAATTTATTCAGTTTCCATATTTATTTTTTAAAGAAACTCAGTGATTTTCTTATATCACTCTTGCCATGATAGTTTTTTTGAGTGAATAAATTTTGTAATAATTTTACTTTTAAAAGTTTAATAAAGATTCTTGCAAATTTTTATTTTTAGTACAAATACCTAAAATTTTTAATAAATTTTTCAGTCTCTTAATTATTAAATTAGTTATAACAGTAATGATTTAGAATTATGAATACTATTAGATGTATCAGGAAATAGTGAAAACTGAGACCTAGAAAAGAGTGAAAGATTCTGTAAAAGCTTGTAGAAATGTATACTATAACACATTTATGGATTATATAAAGATAGGATTAATCCTACTGGGACTGTTTCATCTAAATACTGAAGGTTATATTAGAGATTTGTAATAACTACCTCTAGTGTACAAAGCTTTTTCTTTTAAAACTATTAAAATCTTTTCTTTTAAACCATAAAAGACGAGAACATATCAATGATCTTGAAAGATAATTTTCTATTCTTACTGAAATAGTTAGTTACTCAATTGTAGTTTACATATATTACATAGTTGAGAAACCGAAACAATAGAGACTCGAGGTATTTGGTGGAAGAGAATTTTTTTTCATATTTGTAAGTGAAAGTGGTCCGGATGGAGTCTGATCTTAGTGGGTGAACAAAAAATTTCCTGCTGAATCTCTGCTTTGGAGTAGACATTTTTTCTTGAGTAAAGGTTAGGGGACCATTTAATTCAACCAGTTCGAAAAAATTAATGCTACTTAAATTAAAATCTATGGCCAAACACTTTTCGCTTGAGTGCCTCAACTCTAAATTAAAAAAGATTAATGAAATATGTTCGACTTTAGCATTGGTGTGCTTTAGATATAGGGTCAGAGATTCTCAAAAGAATGAGTGATACAATGAGAGAGCGCGTCGCACGAGTCATCTTTAGTGGATGAGATACGAGACTGGAGAGTTTAAAAGGCATCTCTGTTGTAAAAGATATAGTATAAGAAGAATTAGTAGGCCATTCAAAAGGAAGAGATTGTCTTAACTTCCGGTTTTATTATTCACCAGTCTTATGTTTTCAGAGTTGAGTGGTATCACCAGATATGCAAAACTTATTCTATTTCGGACGCTCGACATCTAAGTAAAGAGTAAGCTGCGATGGTGTGGTTAAATTTGGTTTCTTCTAATACCCAACCTCTTAGAAGCTTTAGTAAGTGTGTGTGGTTCATCACAAAAATGATCTGGAAAAGAATCTAATAACATTAAGGGTAAACATGTATTTAAAAAAACTTTTTTTTTTGAAAAGGATTTAAGAAGGGAGTTAGAGTAGAAAAATATGGAAATTAAGTTTGAGGCACTGAAAATATGTATGCTTTTACTGCCCAATTAGAGAAAGTTTGTTGGTTAGTTTCTTCGATATCAACCTTGTCATGCTATTTTTTCAGTTGAAGTAGCCTTTCAAAACGAATGTAATGAAAGGTGTCATCGACGTAGGTGTTAAGTAAAGAAATAATAAGTTAAGGAAAATTAGAGAAAACGTTGGGAGAGAAGAAAATTCTGAAGCACCACAGTTAATAGATTTAAAAATTATTTTACGACTTCTACAGCACCTGCCTTAGAACGATGATGATACAATTAAGAGAAGAATTGATTCTTATAGGAGAAAGTTTAAAAAAATTTTAAAATTTAATTTTTTTTGCCATAACTCTATTGAAATCTTTCGATATGTCCAGCGCTACAACAAAATCACCTGCTGTTTAAGAAGAAACCTTCAAATTTTGATTAGAAGTGCCAAACCTAGGTGTAGAGGTTTTGTTAGAGCTTTTGTTTAAAATGGAATTTTTTTACTAGTATTAGTTGTGAAAATGAATTAAAATATTATCAGTATCATGTGGTTTCTGTGGTCTTAGTGAAAATTTTTGAATTGACTAAAGTGTGTGTGGTAGTCATTTTTCCCCTATTGCTCTTAAAAGGAAAAATTAAATTATATTTAGTAGATATGCGCAGTATGTTAAGATGCAAATTACAGAATAAACTATTAGCCTATTTACTTTATTTTACCTCGCCTGAGAACGGAAAATTTATAGTTTCTTAAATATTTAAACTTCCATATATTTTGTCAAATAATTAGTAGAAAATGTTTGAAATAAGGTGATTGTTTTTCTTTAAATGCACACTTGAAAATGAGAGATAACATTAAGTAGTACCAAATCTAACTACATACAGTTACAGTACTGACAAGATGCATCCGACTCTGGTAAATCTTATGCTTGAGCTGCTACTTTTTCAAAATTGTATACCCCACATATAATTATAATTGATCAAAGAAATAGCAATTTGGAAGAAGTAATCCTTCAATAATATAGATTTTATTTTAAGATCAATGTAAAATGAAGGTTCTAATTCTGTTACCAGAATATGAATAAAACTTAAAATAATTTGCAATTGCAAAACCAAACAAACCTTGTAAATTTTTTATTTTATACATTGAATCTGGGCAACATCAAAATAATGTTCAATTTCAAAACTGTAAGAAAAGTTGCTGAAGTTCTAAGTAAATTTTAATACTAACCTTAACTACAATAAAGTAGATATAAATGTCAAATGAGTATATCGTGTGAATGTCAAAAAGATTTTAGGCATGACTAAATTTGTGTAACAGAATTATATATTTGTATTATATTTTAACAAAATTTAAAAGATAGTAAAAAATAGTAAACTTTGAATATAGTACAAACATAAATAATGAATATATCTAGACTGATCTGTAAAATACAATACTTCATGTAAAGTACAGGGCAGAAAACCTTATATTTTTAATTATTTAATCAGAAATTGAAAATCTAAAGTGTTTTAAATTTGATATATATTTAAACTTCTTATGTTTTATATTAGCTTCTTAAAAAATCTCTAGTTTCTATATATAACAAAAATATTTTTCGAAACATCTAGTGAATTGACTGAATCAAAGAGATTTCCAATTTGACTTAAAAACTTAAGACAGTTGTACGAAATAGAGAAAAGTGAGAAATTATTGAAGTCGTAAAGTCATTAAAAATATTCGAAATCACAAGAAATGTAGAATAAAAATAAATAATTTGATTATAAAATAATTACATATTTATTATGGATTCAGAACCTATATCAGCTTCTTTGAAATCGAAATAGAAGCAGAAAGATTGCTGCCTTCTGTACTGAGAGAGAGTTTTTAAAATTATGGAGAATTAATCATGTAAAATACCTGGAGGATATATGGATAAACAATTTATGAAGATGGTAAGGAGTAAACAACTACTAAGATTTTTTTTTTTTGTTTTGTTTCTGAGAGCAGACTTCACCTACGAGGGCATATGCCGCCACTCCAGACAGACAAAATACTGCCCTTCAGGCCACCACCAGTTCAAAGTAAGTGAACCACACTCTCAGAGAGCTGGTGATGCTCTCCAAATACTAAGAATATGAGTTTAGTTGGGAATGACCTTATCTAAGTGTCATAATTAAAGTAAGACTATATTTTTATATGAAACTCATGACGTCATAATTAAAGTAAGCCAATATTTTTTATGGAGCTCATGACATCATATTTTCTCTTTCTATAATAAATTTTTTTCCGAAATGTTGGTAATCCTTAGTATGCATAAACAAACGTTTCTTAAATTAGTCCCATTTTAAAGTCCAGTATGTATACAGTGATCTATTATATAATTTAAGGTTATTATGATAGGATTTTACTTGCCTTTATATATTACTGACGTATTTTTTTTTTAATTTTATTGCTGGCAACATTTGTGAACATATTTTTCTTCTTGAAAATTTTAATAATTGAAGTTATTTTAAGTGGTAAATGTAATTTTTTTAGTTTTTTCGCCCCATTTTCAGTGTTTTGTTGATGGTAATAGGCAAAAATTGTACTATTCCTTATGTAATATATATATATATATATATATATATATATATATATATATATATATATATATATATATATATATATATATATATATATATATATATATATATATATATATATATATATATATATATATATATATATATATATAAACGATAGTGTTTTGATACTTATTTAGGAATGCAGTTGGGATTAGGAAGATTCTTTAAAAAATTCATCCAGCCATAGTCGAGACTTTAGATATTGATTCAATTTAATCAAATGGAGAGCATAACCAGCTCTCGGAGCGTGTGGTTCACTCGCTCTGAACTAGTAGGGGCCTGAAGGGCAGTATTTTGTCTGCCTGGAGGGACGGCATATGCCCTCGTAGGTGAGGTCCGCTCTCAGAAACAAAACAAAAAAAAAAATTTAATCATATATTGATTCTTGAAAGCATTTTTTTTATATTTGATAAATTTAGTGTCAATGGTAATGATAATCATAATTTGTACAACTACCCGTGCATTCTAGCACAAGTTTGTACATTTTAATTCTTTTTATAAATCTCTTTGGGAATATTATGCTAAGTAATCTCATGTAACTTGTAAGGCAGCTTGATAATTTTCATGCCCATTTATTCATAATTTTGAAATAAAAGAAAGTGTACACCATTATCTAGTCTAAAAATTCACCATATTTTAACGGAAGTTTAAAAAAAAAAGAGATGGCAAAATTGCACTTTATGGTCTATATCAGGGATGGGCAACCATTGGCAAACGTGCCGAACTTGTCAAGGCGATAAATTTTTCTGCCACGTCAAAAAAATTTTAAATAATTTTTGAAGGGTGCAAAAATTCAGGATCTTTCAAAGTAATTTTAAAGCAACACTATATTTGATACAAATATAAGTTTAGAACAGGTTTTTCGTTGTTATCGGATAATGAAAAAATTAATCCATTATGGCAGTCAAGGTGTTAAAGGTAAATAAATGTTCTCATTCTTTGTACATCATTTATAAATGATTTAAAATCTTCAATAGATTATCTGTAATAATATTTTATTCTGTTTTAGTCATACAAACGCATAAAAGTTCTTCAAATACTTAAAATATAACAGATATTTTGAAATTTTGGTTGGCATGTGAAAATTTTTTGTCGAATATTCTGCCGATTTTGGATCACACTCTAAAAAAGGTTACCTACCCCTGTTCTATATCAATTTGAGATTAATTTCTAATTTCAAAACATCTTTTTTATTTAAATTTTTATAATTTTAAAAAGTTCGCATCTCATAAGTATTTCCTGACTCTAAGAGAGGAATTTTTCCAGGTAGTATATACTTGAAGATCAGCAGGTGCGTTAAGCACGCTACCGTTTGCATCATGGTAGATGGCATGGAGTATGTTATTTATAACCTAGACTTCTTCCTGTTCTTTGTAGTCATCTATTTCCCATTCACGTTAGGAATAAAATCTTCATTTGGTAGCCAATACGATGTACCATACATATTTTGCTTAAAAAAATTAGTTTGTCAAATGTCATCTAAACTAGACATTGTTATGACAAACTTAATAAAACTCTCATGTTCACAAAAGAGGTAGTCAATTTAGTACTATCAGCTTAGCTAGAAGTTTATTACAGTTAAGCTAAACCCTTAATAAAGGCCTCATGATTCACAAGAGAGGTAGTCAATATTAGTATCATTAGCAGACTTAAAATACCTACTTTTTATTCTCTCTTTTAAATCATTTACATAGGTTAGGTTTATAATCCCCTGCACAGAACCTGAGAGATAATAATTTGTGATTGCAAAGTATTACTCATTATCTTCTGTAATTTAACCTTTTTTTTCCAGTTATCAAATACTCTTTCATTTTATGATATTTTATACATCAGCCTATTATGGTGCAATTTCTTAGATGTTCAAGTAGAATCTAAACAAATAAAATTAACTTGTTCCCCTTTTCCACACATTTACCGATATAAGACATGAATTTAGGAGTTTTTTTTCTGTCAAGACATAACTTTCCCAAAACTTTAAAAACTTTGTATATATATATATATATATATATATATATATATATATATATATATATATATATATATATATATATATATATATATATATATATATATATATATATAATATATATATATATATATATACAATATATACATATATATATAAATATATATATATATATATATATATATATATATATATATATATATATATATATATATATATATATATATATATATATATATATATATATATATATATATATATATATATATATATATATATATATATATATATATATATATATATATATATATATATATATATATATATATATATATATATATATATATATATATATATATATATATATATATATATATATATATATATATATATATATATATATATATATATATATATATATATATATATATATATATATATATATATATATATATATATATATATATATATATATATATATATATATATATATATATATATATATATATATATATATATATATATATATATATATATATATATATATATATATATATATATACAACACCAAAATAATAATCATATAATGAAATTTATAAATAATTTATTTACAGAATTTTTGTATATTCTCTTAAGATTTTTTTGGTTTAAAATTTTATTATTTTTAATTAAAATGGACAAAAAGATTTCAACAGTTTCCTTCGATTTGAGTCAGAATTTAGTATCCTTAAATGTAGGAGAAAAATTACAAGACTATGCACTATTATTATATGTTTGTAATTGCATGAAGAATATTATTACTGCAGAAGATATCAAAAGAATGTTATCCTGCCAAGCAGATGGTTTAAATTTAAGAGGAGTAAGTTTCTCGAGTGATTTTTTAAGTTTTTTAAAAATGATTCTTTGCAAAGTAAAGAAATGCATTGGTTCTAATGTAAAGTTTTCGGATGATTTTATTGAGCGCGTAGTTTATGTCCTAATGTCAGAAATAATCGATTTTTTCAAAATTATTGATTTTCCTACATTAGATGGAATTAATCTTTTGTTAAATCATTTAGTTATTACTTATCAAGGAACAGTAAACACGATGAAGACTGTTACTCGTATCTTACAAAGAGAAGAAATTGCTATCGATAATAAATTTCATTTTGCAGCAGAATTTTGCTTAGAAGACATTGTAACAGAGTGTTATTATATGCTCTCCAATTCTGAAAGAAAAAGTTATAAGAATATTAAAATTGAAGATAATTATATGACTTATTTTTGGGTGGCGCAATTCACAACATTCAGCGAAACTATTAAGAATCTCGAGACCCATTGCTTGTCCCAAAATATGAAAAGGAAAAATATGAAAAGGAAAAATAATGTTCAACGTCAAAAGTTTGAATCTATGGTTCAGAATGTTTTTGAAAAAGCTGTGAAAGATTACAGAGAAATGGCAGTTTACTATTTATGGAATAAATATGTATCAAAAATGAGTGAAAGAGAAACTATAATTAAGCGTGCTATACACCCTTATATTAATAAGAAATGTAACCAAACAAAAATTGTAATGTTTTTAATACTGGAAACAAGACCAGACGAAATGATAACCTTCTTCGACCAAGAAGGATTTAAAATTTTGATTTTAACTTTTATACCAAGATGGCGTATTTTATTTTTTATTTTTTTTATTGCTTTGAAAAGTCAATTCAAAGATGAAGCTTATAAAAAAATATTTTGTGAATTAATAACCAATTATCGATGTCAAAATAACTGTACTCTAGTACGCTTTTTTGGAATCATTCCCAATTCGGCAAAGAATATGTTAAGTGAAACTCCAGAATCGCAGGATATGTATTTTAATCTACTTTGCTTACCATTTCAATTTGCAAAAGAAGATTTGGTTTATTCAATTTTGATGGATAAAGAAAAGGTGTTTACCTTTTTCCTGTCATCTAGTGGTCTGAATTTGTTTGAGATTTCAATACGTAATTTGAACTTTGAGTTTGCTAACAAAATTTTATATAAATACTTGAATGAAGAACAGGTAACAATAATTAAATGTAAAATTTTTGATTTAAAAGCCTTCTCACTGTTTGCAGGCCTCGTAAATTGTGGTCTTGATACATTGAATGAATTAGTAAAGTGGTTTTCAGTTTCCGTTAAAGAATCCAAAATACAGAATTTTAAATCCCAATTTCCTTACAGATTTGGAGGCTATGCTATCAATAAAACTCTCTTTCCTATAAGATCAAGTAGTAGTATTAGCATTCCGATTGAATATACTGAATGTGTTTTGTGCTGGTGTTTAGGACGTAAAAATATCCAGTCAGTGAAGCGCAGTATTTATTTACATATTGAAATGAAAGAGAATATAGGTGACAATGAACAACCAATTGATTTTCAAATAAAATGTTACAAGCATGTTAGAAATTTAATTCTAGAATCAAAATGGGATTTTTTACTCATACTTAAAATTTGGAAGATGTGTACCACGGAAGATGGGGAAGCTTTGTTTAGGAAACTTTTATATGATAAACGTTTTTGGGATAAAATGCTTTTAAAAACAAATGTGTTAGATTATTTAAAATCTTTTGAAAAGTTTTTTAAAGAAAAAATTTTAATTGAGCAGGCTGATTGTTTTATGGAATTTAAATTAAAAATGTTAGATCAATATGAATTCTTTATTGATTTGTTAACTAAAAAATGTAGAATAGATATTGCAAAAGATATAGAAAAGTGGTGTGATCCACCAACTAAAATTTTAATTAGATTCAAATCTCGTGTCTACTCTAAAATTGTAAATGATTTTTCCAAAAAATTTATTTCAAAAAATCTAGCAAATGATTACTTATTCAAGGAAGTGCAGGAATTAGAAAGCTGGCTAAACCATACTAACTCCAACTCTAATTGCAAACACCGAGTGAAGAAGCAACTTCTCATAGGAAAAAGATCTTTAAAAAAATACTATAGAAATCCTAAGCAAAACAAAGGAGAGGAACTCGACTAATTTTGCATTTTTTGACAAAATTCGACAATCGGTTGCTTAAACAAGACACAAGACATTTATTTCTTTGATTACTCCAACCATTTTTATTTATGATGATGATGCAAAATATATCTTTTCTATATCTGCTCTTGATCTTCCCCTCCGGTCTCTGATTTTATTCTGATGAAGCAAAAAAGGTCTCTCTCTACCTAAACACTCTTGATGAAGAAAAGAGAGATAGATTTCAGTTTCTTTGAAATCAGGTTCCAATTCTCATTTTGATTAAACAATAGAGACATTATCTTTGTTTGCTCTCACACCTACTTATTTTTTTTTCTACCAAAACAGAAGAAATCTCTTTATCTGTTTAAAATTTCCCTCCGGTCATTTTCTCCATTCAGTTTGCTGATTTTCATTCTGATAAACAAGATAGATCTCTTCTCGGGCTAAACCCATCAATTCTAATTCTCATTCTGACAAGACAAAAGAGATATTTTCATTGCCTTAACCTTTCAATTCTGATTTTCAATCTGATCGAGACAAAAGAAATCTCTTCTCTAGCTAAACCCACCAATTCTGGTTCTCATTCTGAAAGGCAAGAGATATCTTCTCTAGCTAAATCCACCAACTCTGTTTCTCATTCTGAAAGGCAAGAGATATCTTCTCTGGTTAAATCCATCAATTCTGGTTTTCATTCTGAAAGGCAAGAGATATCTTCTCTAGCTAAATCCACCAATTCTGGTTCTCATTCTGAAAGGCAAGAGATATATTCTCTGGCTAAATCCATCAATTCTGGTTCTCATTCTGACGAGAAATTGAGATCTTTTCTCTAGCTAAACCAACCAATTTTAATTTTTATACTAATGAAATAAGAGACTTTATCTCTGGGTAAGTTCTTCTTTCGCTATTTTGGCTTAATCTTAGACTAACTTAAAGGGCCAAGCTACAAATGAAGTTTATTTATTTTTTAATGTAACAAAAAAAATAATACAGCTGTAACCGGAGACGGCCATCTATTTTAGTAGTGTAAATCTTAGGCTTAAATAAAATAATGATGATAATAATAACAGGAATAATTATAATAATAATAATAATAATAATAATAAAATAACAATAATAATAATAATAATAATAATAATAATAATAATAATAATAATAATAATAATTAATAATAAAATAATAAATGATAATAACTAATAATTAGTTAATTTTAATTATTATTACTCTTAATTTTTGTTTCACCATTTACATAGTTATTGTTTTTTAGCAATTTTTTTAAGATATATTTTTGTTTTATACTTTTGATATTTTATTTGCTATTAACATTATTATTGCAATTACTATTATTGCTATTATAATTATTGCTACTATTATTGCTATTTTAATGCAATTTTTATAATTGCTATTATGATTCTTATTATTATAATTATAATAATAATTATTAATTGCTATTATTATAATTGCTATTATTGTATTTTACTATTTTATTGGTATTATTATTATTGCTATTATTTTTGCTATTATTGCTATTATTATTTTTGCTATTATTATTATTGCAATTATTATTACTATTATTATTATTACTATTGCTCTTAATATCATTATTGCTATTAATATTACTATTATTATTTAATATTATTATTACTATTAATATTATTAATAGTAGAATTATCATTGCTACTATTTTTATTAGTGCTATTGCTATTATTATTGTTGCAATTATTATTGCTATTATTCTGTTATTCTATTTTATTATTGCTATTATTCTATTATTGCTATTATTCTATTATTCTTTTATTGCTATTATTCTATTCTATTATTATTATTATTATTATTATTATTATTATTATTATTATTATTATTATTCTGTTGTTATTATTATTATATTATTTTTATTCTATTCTATTCTATTATTATTATTATTATTATTATTATTATTATTATTATTATTATTATTATTATTATTATTATAATTATTATTCTATAATTATTCTATTATTATTCTATTATTTTTAATTTTTATTGTTACTGTTATTACTATTGTTATTATATTTGCTATTATTA
>SEYY01021097.1:60000-65000 GCA_009176605.1 Armadillidium nasatum
CTACCCTGCTTAATTCCGGCATTCTTCCTCCTACTCTTCTCCTCTCAAGTATCCCATGCCTCTACCTTTTAAAAATTAACTGCATGATCGGGTGCATGGGATCCGAAAATCTATGAACGTCAGGAAGAACAGTGGCCCGGATAGAATCCATTACTCCGTGTTTTTGAGTGAGTAAATCTTCTGAGTTGGAGCCTGTCCTCGTTTAGCTCTACTCTTCTCTATAGTTACTACAAAATGGTTTGTGCTCGAGGAAATTTACCATCTCGCAAATTCCTCCACTGTTGAGTCGGTCCTAGTTTGCAAAAGGGGTGCCCTGCTTTCGCACCAATTTTTTGTGGAAGAGGGAAACCCCAGGCTAACTCGTTGTGGTGCCTCCTTCCTTCCAGCCACCTCTGTCCTGTGGTACTCTTTACTCATCATCTATTTTTCCTCCTGCATTTAACCTTCCTCTCTTCAATCAATGCTTCCGTCTGTGCCCACCTGAGGGATGTGCGTTAGGTGTGTTTGAGTGAGTTTTCTTCTTCTGTGTGTGCCTCCTCCATGAAAAGGCCTCTGCCCGTGAGTGGCGCGGTTTCTGTAAAAAAAAAAAAAAATACATATATATATATATAAAACTCGGAAAATATATAGTAACGTATATAGTCCATATATATTGAACCAGTACGTACATATGACAACCACCTATATATTATACGTACCTATAGTATATATATAGATATATATAGTATATATGTATAGGTGTATATATATATATATATATTCATTTTTTTTTTTTTTTTTTTTTTTTTTTTTTTTTTTTTTAAAAAGAAAATAAAATAAAACAATGAAGAAAAAATAAATTAGGTAAATGAATAAATAATTAAAACGTTTGAAAGTTTAAAACTGATACCCGAATAGAATGGAAAACATTATAATTATATTGGTATGACTACTATAGGTCATACGGTCGAATGCTAGAGGCTCTTTATGGCGGGAGTAGGTCTGCGGCCGTTATGCCCCCACACACACGCGAGAGACAGCTGTATTGGACTGGGCATTCACAGAGAGGTTAGAGTCCTGCTGTTTATTGCATTAATTTTTCCGGTAATAAATGTAATATAAATATTTTAATACGGTATATAATATATAGCTAGGTATATATATAGTATAGGTACTATCATAATATGGACCTATATTATATGAATATAGTATGTAGTAATATATATCATGGTGGACAGGTTAGTTAGGGTATAGTAAAGTATAGTAACGGTATTAATATATATATATAGCAAAAATATCTGAATAACTTTGTAAATCTGCCTTTCCTCCTCTTATTCGCTCTGATGTTTCTGTAGCTAATAAAAACTCCTACTGCAAAAGCTAATCTCTTCGTCCTCCTTTTCTCATCTAATTCCACCCTGCTCAATTCCGGCATTCCTCCTCCTACTCCCTTCTTCTCTCATGGATCTGCCGATGTCTTTCTACCTGTAATTGCTTATGATTGGGTGCATGGGATCTTGATATCTATGAACGTCAGGAAAGCCTGTGGCCGGATGGCATTGCTTCTCGTGTTTTGAGGGAGTGTGCTTTCGAGTTGGCGCCTGTCCTCGTTCAGCTCTACTCTTTTCTATAGGTACTACAATGGCAGGTGCTCGAGGAAATTTACCTCTCGCATTCCTCCACCGTTGCGTCGGCCTCGTTGCACAAGGGGTGCCCTGCTTTCCCACCAATTTTTTGTGGAAGAGGGAAACCCCAGGCTAACTCGTTGTGGTGCCTCCTTCTTTATCATCCACACTCTGTCCTTGTGGTTACCCTTCTTTACCATCGTGTATTTTTCCTCCTGCATTTAATCCTTCACTCTTCAATGTTTCTGTCTGTTCCCAAATGAGGGATGTGCGTTAGGCGTGTTAGAGTGAGTTTCTTCCTTTGGTATGTGCCTCTTTCTTGAAAAGGGCTCTGCCCGTTGAGTGGCGGCGTTCTGTAAAGAAAAATAAAATAACATCATATATATATATATAACAATATAATATATAAATATATATATATTTATATAGTATAAGTATATATATATACTAATATATATATATATAGTTCTATTATATTATATATATATATATAATATAATATATATATATATATATATATATATATTAATATATATATAGATATATATACTATATAATATATATAATATTTATATATATATTATTCTAAATAATAAGCTATTTAACATATTACATCACAAGAAAAAAGAGCGCTACATATATAGGAGACAAATTGAGCTCTCACAACTTTGCAGTAAAATGATAAAAAGTTAAAAAATTGCAAGTTTAATAATATAAAAAAAATAAACATTACGAGGGGAGGCTCCCACACCACTATAGTATGAACTACTGTGGAATCATACGGCAGCTATCACGACATCGATAGTCCTACTAGTATGCAGTAGGATCCGGCGGGCGTGATTGAAACGCAAGCGAGGAACCGGTGTATTGAACCTGGCCATTGAGAGAGGTTAAGCTCCTGCTTTTTGGTAATAATTTTTTTCTAATAACTAATAATAAAGATATTTTATAATATATATATATATAATAATATTTTTTTTTTTTTTTTTTTTTTTTTTATTATTATATTATATTATATACTATATATATATACTATAATAGTATATAGCCCTAGTATATATATATCCACTAGGATCTATAAAAGGTATAGCAAAAAATATCCTGTATAAAGTCGGTAAACTCTGCAACTTCTCTCCAATCAACCTTCCGGCTCTTCCCTCTCCTCTGCGACCTCTGCCCACTTACTTCGCCATTGAGTAGCCTTAAGTAAACATAAAATTCCTTTAATTAAAATATGAAAAAATAAGAAATAGTAAATTCTTGCAGATTTTTCCATCGTGCACTCACAGTTACTAATTAGAAACAGTGCCACTCTACATCAGTTATGAATTATTATCTCACTCACTTATAATTAATTAATTAATATTTATCTATTTTTATTAATATTATTATATTATTAGTTATATTATTACGCGGATTATGCAATTATTATCCAATTATTATTACTACCACCCACACCCCACACGTTATTATGAACTCGCAGACGTGGTAGTAAGTAAGCATCAGCACTCTCTCGCAGTCCACATACCCCTCTAGCACACCCTTCTACGACTGGTATTATTTATTATCATTGCTTACCTCTCTGTTTCCTATCTTCATCTTCTAGAATATTCCTTAAGTAACTATATTTCTTAGTTTTTTTATTTTTCTCACTATTATTATCTACCAGTATTCTTATTGCGCGTTAATTATTTTTTACAATTACTATTAAAAATGATAATAATAATATATACAAAATAATAAGTAATAATAATAATAATGCATAATATATTAATAATAATAAAAATAATAATAATAATATACTAATGAAAATATTTACAACGAAACCAATAATTGAAAAACACAGCACACAGGCACATACACAATCACACAACACACACACATATATATATATATATTATTTACTGTTTACCCTACTATTGTCAATCGCTCAATATATATTCCATTAGTTATACGTATTAATTATATATTAATTATGCTACCCACTTTTATAGTTATATTTATTTTCATACATCATCACTCCACGGCGGCATATTACTTTTTTCACCTCAGTGAAATAGAGAGTTCTTAATTCACCGCACTACCTGGGATTATGAACAATCTACAGCATTAACCAGTAAATTTATTTTTACATCACTAACTCCAGACTTCTCACTACATTATATTCATCAACCATCACGGATACGCATCTCCGTATAATTATTAGTATTAATGTAGGTCTACTTGTCCCTTCAAAAACGATTGACAAGCATATTTTTCTTTTTTATATATCCTTTAATATTTAGAACATATGATCATTATTGCATATACAAATATTAAGTAAAACCTCAATCTGTTCGTTATAATATACATTAATTGATCAATGTTTAAAAAAATTTAATGAAAGATGTACGAATTGACGCCATCACTACCACGGTTCATCTTCATTAGCGGATTAATTACCCTATTAATATATTATAAATTAAAATACCCATTGTTGACTCTTGAGAAATCCTCGTCTCACTCTTCATTAATTGGTATGATGCTGTCCTTCTTCATTTTCTTTTCCTTTCTACTTTCTTTCTCTGTTCTTATTACCACACACTTTTGCTATCTCCTGCACTCATTGTGCTATTTTTTTTTTTCTGTTAACAATTTTCTTTCAATAGATTCTAAAACTGTTATTTTAAATTTTAAGATTCAACATATATTGCATTATTATTTAAAAAAATCTGGGTACATATTGGTTTTGTAATACATTATAATTATTGTTCATTCCTATGTTTTCTTAGTCACTCTGTTAACGATTAAGTACATTCACTAATCAAATATGTCTCACTCTATACTTGTCTCTATCTCTCACCTCTCTCGGCTTATCCACTCTGGCTCATTCTTCTTGTTTTCTACCTTTGCACACAGCTTTATATTCTTACATCGATATAATCATTAGACTTAATTGGTTGCCGTCTATAGTTACCACCTCTCTCGCGGTTCATTCCATCACTCTCCAGATAATATATAATTACTATATATATTAATTTCATTACTATCATCATTTTATTTCTTTTCGTTTACTACTTAGTTCATTATACTTTATATTACTATATTCTATAATTCTTTATTAGTTATTTTTTATTATCACACTCCACTACTACATCCTTAACCCATACACTACTTTTTTTCCTATTATTATTCAACTGTATAATATTATCTACTTGATTCTCTTTATTTTTTATAATCTTATTCTCCACACTCCTATCTACATCCCACACCTTATTTTCTCACTATTATTCACCTCCTCACGATTCTTTCATTCCTACTCCACTAATTATTATACTTACTAATTACATATTTATCTTATTCTTTGATACTTTATATTACTTTATATTATTATCTATATCTTCCTTATTCCATCTC
>SEYY01021097.1:70000-72500 GCA_009176605.1 Armadillidium nasatum
TTACTTTTCATAGAAAGAGATTTTTGATAATATTTTTTGAAGTTTTTAAAGTTCTTAAAACACATTTCAAATTACATGATTATTTCAACCTGCTTTATAGTATAACATCATCGTATCATAATAAAGAAGTAAATGATGCAGATTTTGAGTTTTTTAAATGCGTTTTTATCCAAATACCAGATTCTTATAAGAGTGAACTCGAAAAGTTTGACAAATCTAAAATAATGTATTTTCAGATGCTTCGGATACCATTTAAAAAAATTGATATTAATTTAGTGACTTTTATTTTGAATCATTGTTCGAAGGAAATGAAATTTAATTTTTTTAATTCTCAATATGGAATGCAATTGTTGGCGATTTCGATAAAAAACAAATTTGCAGATGAACGAAAAAAATATAATTTTATTAACAATGTCTTAAATATTTATTTCAATAGTTTTGAAATAAAATTAATAAAAACTAATTTTCTTGAAATAATGGCTGTCACACTATGTTCTGATCTCGTATTTGATGGTGTTTATATATTACAGACATTTATAAAGTGGATTAGTATTTTTATTGATAAATCGATCGCAAGTGATTTTCGATTTACATTTCTATCAAAAGAAGATTGGAAAATCCTGAAACAAATGATATTTACTTTACGCAAGAAAAACCATGAGCAATTACTAAATGTTGAAGAAGTGTTAGAATGGTGGTTGGATGGAGATGATATGAATCGTATGAAATCAATGATTTCCCTAGATGGTGAGGATCGATGGGTTCAAGTTAATAATACGGAATATGTTCGGTCTCAGATAATTGACTGTTATTCAAACGTAAGGAAACTTATTTTTGAATGTGAGTGGAGCTTTTTGAACGATTTAATGGCTTGGATAAAGTGTACCAATAATGATAAATCTGTATTAGGAACAAAGCTATTAAACGATGCCTATTTATTAGAAAAGATGTTGCAAATTTATGATGATTTTACGTATTTTTATGATTTCGGTGATTGGATAAATAAAACGTTACTAATAGAGGAGACCAACTTGGAATTCAAAGCATTTAAAAGAAGAGTGTTTAACAACTTCAAATTACTTCAACCACTTGTAATAAATTGGGATCTCAATCAAATAAAAGAAGCAATTGAATGGAGTGATCCTTCAGACAATGAATGGAAAACATTCATGGATATTTCTTATTCAAACCTTGAAAGAACAACACCAGGGATAAAGACTGAGATCTCAATCAAATAAAAGAAGCAATTGAATGGAGTGATCTTTCAGACAATGAATGGAAAACATTCATGGATATTTCTTATTCAAATCTTGAAAGAACAACACCAGGGATAAAGACTGAGGAACAAATACATAATGAATTTATCAATTGACTCAAAGCAAAAGTAGAGAGATAGGGAAAAATTTTCTCAAAATATAAATTTTAATATGGATTTCCATTTGTTATTCGTTTTATTTGAAATTTTATATATATATATATATATATATATTATATATATATATATATAATATATATATATATATATATATATATATATATATATATATATATATATATTGTTTATTTTTTGTATAATATTACATTATTTATTTATTATTATTATTATATTATTATTATTATATTATTATTATTTATTATTATTATTATTATTATTATTATTATTATTATTATTATTATATATTATTTTTATTTTATTTGTATTAAGCATTATTTAAGTTATTTCTTAAAATTATGAAATTATTCTTCATCATTTTTAATATTCCATTCACTTTTTAGTATTTTAATTACTGCTATTATTATAATTATTATTATTACTATTATTATTATTATTATTATTATTATTATTATTATTATTATTATCATTATTATTATTATTATAAGTATTATTATTATTTACATTGGCATGTATACATTTTTTTTTATTTGAAAGATCTCAAATACTTTAAATAAATTTTATTCCTTTAATTCTTTTGATTGTCTGTTTGAGTACTAGTATTTTATACCTTCTTATAAAGGAATAATTTTATAATGATGATGGATCAAACCAATATTACTCATGGTTTCCCTATGGCCCGAGAGAGACTCATAATCTTGCCTGTTGCTCTCTCTCGGTTGTTCATTTCTTGGTGGGCTGCGAGGATATCTTCGCCCTTCGACACCAGTACTTTACTAATCTGCTCTATATCTTTCTCCGGCATCGCTTGGTACATATCTTAATCTGAGTCTGTTCACTTTCGTAGTGATCGCGTTTTTGCATTCCTGTTGAAATTGAACATTTTATATAGAATCTAATCTTTCCTTCCTGTTCGTTTTCCGTTTTTTTTTTAGAGATTCTCCTTGTTCTTAGTTTTTTGAGACGGTATAGCCATACTCCATGAGCTGTGGGGTCCCTGTACATTTCCACTAAAAATAAAAAAAAATAATGATGATGGAAGATTATAAAGATTATATAATGGTGATAGAAGAAAATTTTGAAGATTTTATAATGATGGGAGATAAA
>SEYY01021097.1:77500-119441 GCA_009176605.1 Armadillidium nasatum
ATAAGGCTTGATACTTTGGTTCCTAAGAAAAAAGGGACCGTATACCTGATATCAGTATACATTTTGGGACGTCTTTTATCCCCACAACAATTTATTTTTTGCCGAGAGACATTTAACTAGAAAAGGCCGCATATAACCGATATTGCGAGCGCCATTCCACTAAAATCATTCACATAATATATATATATATATATATATTTCATTATTAAGTTTTATACCTTTAACGTATTTATTGATATACGGTCATATATATCTAATGGTAGAATATCACGAGGTAAATTTATTCCCGTAATTATAAATACTATTATGAAAAACCTATAATTAGATATATCACCTTACTAACTCATATAAATCTAGGGTATATCTATATATTATAATGAAGCTTGTAACTTAGATAGCTTTGTGAGAGAATAGTTAGCTCCTTTAGTTAGGTCACGATAGGCACCCGTAGATCTAACAGAACCACGCTGGTTTTTGTCAGTTAGAGCTTAAGGCTCTTATTCTCGCTCAGACACAGTTTAGTGGAAGTAATCTTGCACACCAACTGTGTTAAGTCTCAGGTTAGGTCTTTGGTCCTTATGAGATGAGTTAAATGTTAATGATCTCTATTTTAAACTAGTCGGCTGTTACACAAGCGCGCTAATCTGAACTAAAAGATTACAAAGTAAACCTACAGACCTACTCAACTTGTGGTCTTGTACTTACCAGACAAAACAATCTTGGATCTTTAACAAGTTTACATATTAATAAATTAAATATCACTATTGCGGAGGGAAAACCAGAGATTTTTTCTTAGCACCATCATTTTACTGATTAACCTTTCTTATATTTATAAGGTTCTGTTCAGAAAAAAATATTTAATATCACACACATTTTGTATAATTATCGTAAAGAATATATTCATACGGGCAATTTGTGTTACAGAGACTACCTTAGATATCAAGAAAACCATTATGTATTAATTATTATTATTCAACTGTCTCTCACCGCCTGATATCAAATGAATGGTCGAAGCTACAAACCTAAGATAGAGAGAAGACACATATAGGTTGATTTATAAAAACTATATAATTAATCTTGTAAGTTATTTTGTTTCTGGGTTTAAGCACCTATCGAGTCTTATGCCATATTAATATTTATTTAGCTTTGTGTTTATATTTCTAGAGTTATACGTAGATTATCAGAACTTTTATTGTCACTCAAATCGCTAAAAGTTGATTTTGGAAATCATTATAGTTCTTTCATAAATATACGAGGTATATTATTTCTGCAATTAATAATTACCAACTGGTGTTCTCTACGAATCATCTACAGAAATCTATTGGTTATCTCATATTAAAAATTAAAAAAAGAAGTCAACATCCTCACGGGAAATTGCCTAATTTACGTAGCGAAAGGATACTTTTCTATGTATAAGAAATTGAGGTTACCTATACGGGAAAGGGTCCGCATGTCGGAAAATCGAAACACGGTGACTCCTTCTTTAGCAGTTGAGTGTCAATCTCCACAACTTTATACCTTGTTTGACGCCACGTAAAAATCTCAGGTTTCAAGTAAATTTAACACTTCTATGCTTAGGGTAAATAGGTTTATTTTTTCCAATTTTCTTGGAATACGATCTGTTATGAATTGCTTAAAACAAAAAACTGTTAAACACAATCACAAGAATATTTCACGAAAATTCTATCACAAACAAGTTCAAACATACTTAAAAATTTAATTATAACATATGCTTAGCATTGTTCAGGAGCTCTTTCATTTGTTGTTTTCTATTATTTAGATCGAAATTTTATGATCTTAAATTAATTACTACTTAAACCTTTAATACTGTTGTAATCGATACAAATTTTAAACTAAAAATATCATATCATGTAAAAGCATTGTGTTATTTGTGAAACTTAAATAATATTCTCCAATTTCTCAGAATAGCCGTACATATCAAATCATTTAGAATATTGTTTGTGTTTTGTTATAAAAATACAAAAATTCAGCATATCTATTAATAAAAGACACAATAATTTCTATATATAATATAATATTAAAATTACTACTTACTAATTGAAGTAACTAGGTCTTATAAATAGAAATATATATTAATACTGCCATAATTGTATCAAAAGATGTTATTTTCAGTATTATATCAATACCAATATCTATTTATACGTACTATATTTAATATAATAATTAGAATGAAGAATTAGTTTGAAATGTTATTAATAAGGTATTTTATCCCTAATAATAGCTTATTTAATATTGTCTACTAATAATTATAAATAACTGTATACCAAATTATAATTATTGTATATAAGTTGTTTTAACTATCTACTTTTATATTTTAATGTATATAAAATAATTATATTATTGAGGGATATATTAAGTTAAGTTTACCACAAATAATGAACTTGAGACATAATTAATTTACATTTTAATGAATATGTTATCATTAGACTTTTGAGAATAGAATAAATTCGAGAAATAATACTAACTAAATTAATAAAAACTCTTTGATATACTCCACATAATTATTTTATTTATGGTCTATAGTGTATTATTGTATAAACTTATTCCTAATAGAAACATACCACTAATAAAAATATATTTATCCACTGATAAATAACTTTGACAATTTCTTAGAGTATTGGCCAAATCTCCTTCAATATATCATTTTATATATTTCTTAGTTTCATTTAAATTTATATTTATCAGTTAGATCCGAAATGTCTTTATATAATAATCAACGGTTTAAGCATGAGAGCGTTTATCCCACAAATATTCTAAACAATAATTATAAAGTATTTCGTGTTCGCAATACTTGAGAGTCAGATTTTTATACTATAGATTAACAAGTTTTCTTTTCCCAAGAAAGAGGAAAATTATGGAGTCACAACCTTCATAATCATATCGATTCTTTGAGAGCTGTTATCTTTGCTTTCTGTGAATATAGTGTAGAGGTATGAAATGGAGGGATATATTGGTACATCCTTTTTCTGATATAAAACATCTAACTCCTTTGAACGAGAATGAATGAAAGATCTTATAGATCGGTAAGTGTTCATTTTCATCACGATATATTGTCTGTTTATACAACCATAAGTGGGATCCTTAATAAAGAGTCTTTATAATTCGGAAAGTGTTCATTTTATCGAAATATTTGTTCAACAAATTGATAAAAAGATCAATGAATACTTTCACTCAAGATATAAATTCTCATCTCCTGATGTTAGATCCAAAATACTTTCAGTAGTACTACAAATCATTTTTTTTATTAGAACTGCTAAACTTTCTAATTTTTGCGAAAAGGATCTAATCATTGAAAATTTAATTATAACAAGCCAAGGAACTGTGAACATAAAGAAGACAGTTAATCGTATATTGGAAAGAGATGATTTATCACCGTATCGCAAATTAATGATAGCTGCTCAATTTTTAGTGAATGAAGAAACTGTTTTTAATTATTTTGAACAACTTACTGAGAGTGAAAAAATTGCATTTGATTTCTATATCAATAAAACTAATTTAGAAAATTTTTATTGGATTTGGCAAGTACAAAGATCTCCGGAAGGTATTCCATTAACTCTTGCCAACAAATTGGATGTGAATGGACAATGTACAGTGTACAATATCTTCCGAAGAGCAGTAAAAAATCATAACGAAATGGCAGTTCATTATTTGTGGGAGAATTTTATATCAAAAATGATTAACGAAGAATTTATAATTTATGAGATTCTTTTGTCCCATTTTTCGAATTTTACTTATTCAAATATTATCATGTATTTATTATTAAAACTCAAACGATGGCAATTGATGGACTTTTTTGACTCTGAAGGGTATAAAATTCCGATCTTGATTTTTATTAATCCAAGATTTAAAGATATTTTTTTCGAAGTTTTTGAATCACTTAGATGTCATTTCGACTTTACTGGATATCATTCCCTTCTTACTTTTGTAACACATTCATATCATAATAGGTATATAAGTGAGAGCGATTCTGAATTTATTAAGAATCTTTATAACAGAAAACCTGATTTATTTAAAGATATATTACAAGGGGCTGACGAATCAAGAGAGACAAATTTTTATCTACTTCTTGTGCCATTTGAGAAAGCTAAATTTGATTTGGTGGAAACTTTTTTGGAAAATTGTTCGAAGGAAAGTATTTTTAATTTTTTATCTTCGAATTACGGAATGAATTTGCTTGAGATTTCAGTAAGAAATTCTGTATTGGACTTTATTGACAAAGTTCTAAATACCAAATTTGGTCAAAATAGAAAATTTAAAAAAAAGATAAAAGTTAAGTTTTGGGAAACAAAAGCATTTAGAATATGTTCTGATCTCATATTTGATGGTTTTGATGTATTGAATAAGTTTCTTTCGTGGTTTACAGATTGTGTTAAGTCAACGAAGATGAATGAATTTCTTAACAACTTTCTTAGAAATGAAAACTGGAATATCCTGAAAAAATTTATTTTTACTTCACACAATAACGAATACAACGATAAAGCATTTGAATATGTTGATGACGTTTTGATTTTGATAGATAAGAACCTTACCTTACCAGCAAAAAAACGGGTTTTACTACATATTGAGGAATTGGGACAAAAGCAGAGTTATCTAATTAAATGTTACTCTAATGTATGTGAATGCATCAAGCAATCTCGATGGGACTTTTTAAAGGGTCTCATAACTTGGAAAAATTATACTGATCTGGAAAGAAGAGATTTGGGAAGAAAATTATTAAAAGACTCATCTTTTTGCACCTACATTTTGAATAGTAATAAAGACTTGGAGTACTTTTATGAATTCAACGATTTTTTTATAAAGGAATTATTGATACCCAAATATGACAAAAATCTAATAAATTTGAAAATAAATGTCCTTAATAATAAATCATTAATTTTTCCATTAATTATAAAGAAAGAGTTCATTCAGTTCAAGAGATTTTTTCAATGGTGCGATCAACAAAGGGGAATATTACAAGAATTCAAGAAATATTTAATACAAAAATTAGAAAAAAATTGTCCTGACACAGAGGAAGAAATAGAACAACTTAATGAGTTTTTACTCTTTACAAAGGGTTTGTAGGAATAATTAAAATATTTACTTTAAATAAAATTTATATGTAGTTTTCTAACCTTAATTATTTTAGAATTTTATTTCAATTTCAATATTATTGTTAATTATCATTTAATATTTTTTACTATTATTTTTTATTATAATTATAATTTAGTTAAATATATTATAATTGTAATTATTATTATTATTTATTATTATTGTTATACATATATTATTTAAAGTTATAATTTATAAATATAATTATATAATTATTATAATTATAATTATCATTTAATTTAATATTAATTATTTTAATTTTTAATACTTTTAATAATGTCCTTATTATCAGTAATATTTGTATTATCATTTTTTCGTTAACATTTCTATTTTCATAGCAATTTTTTATTGAAATTTTTATTTTATAATTAGTATTTTTTTTTTTTATAATATACTGTTATAATTTCTTCCGCATCATATTTTTTATTTATAATTTTTATTTTTCATTTTCATAAATATATATATCATTATTTTACTAAAAATCTTATTATTATTATTTTCAATTTAAATAAATTTTTATTGCATTAAAATTTTCCAATTAATCGCATTTGAATACTCTAATGTACGTCTTAAATAACGTGAATGCTTCTAATTAATTAAAACAATGGTTTGCAATTACGATACAATTATTTTGGAAATTTATGATTATTGTAAAGAAAATAATAATAATCGCCAATGATTAAATTGTAGAGTATGGAGAATGAGTAAGATATATTGAAATTGCATTAAGAAACGAAAATAAAGTAAATATTGTAACTGTATTGATATTTGACTGTAGTAGTGAGATTTGATAGTGATGAAATTGTACAATTTAGACAATCAGCAAAATATAATTCAATTAAAAATAACATAAATATGTAATGAAATTGTGTGACAATTAAGTAATAAATCACCAAATATGAAATTGTACAATATTTACAATATAAGCAAAATATATTAAATTGTATTACAAAACTAAGGTAAGTAAAAAATATTAAAATAGTATTACAGAAACTAAAGAAATAAAGTGCATAGAAATTGCAAAATGATTGTTTGACAAAAGTAATTCGCCTCAACAATGTTAAATTTACTGCATGGACAATGAGTAAAATATATTAAAATTGTTTTATGACGAAAATAGTGAGGTTAGTCAATTGTAAAACCATGTAATATGAGTAAAAGTTATTGTAATTGTATTATAGAAATTAAGATAACGAAGATAATAAGTTTGTACAATGACTGAAAATATCGAAATTATATGTAAATAAAGCCAAGTTTTTGGGGTTCTGCAATGTGCAAAATATTTTGAAATTTGGGTAGGAAAATTTATGACCTTAGGTCATAATTAAAAAATGTGTAAAATTGTGAAATGAATATGAAAGTAACTAAGTTTAATAAAAAAATAAAGAAAATGATAACGAAATGATCGAAAGTGAAAAATGGAAATTATAAAAGAGAAAATCACTTAATACTAACGAAGAAAGAACAAAAACTGAAAAGGAAAGGTTAATGACTAAGATTAAGAATCCTAAGATTTATATCTATTAAATTGCAAAATACAAAGTGCCACTGCATGAGACTCGATATTTCTTAAACTCTGAAGAAGCATCAATAAATTCATACAAATACCATAAGGTGTCCCTGATTCCATTACTAAAAGATTTTGTCTAAAAATAATATAGATCCTATTGATATTATATTAAAAAAAATTATCCAATAAATTTTATAAATTAATATCTGACGATGACAGAGTTGTTTTCATATCAGATCATGAATCATTAAAAAAAAAGAATGGTAATAGAGTTATCAAAAGGAATAAAATTCTTCAAATAATATTACTTAAACAAACACTTAACCGGACAGGGAGTAATAATCAACTAAAGCTTAGAACAAGTTCATGACTACACTTATCTTACGAAACTTAAACCTTCAAAGAGTTAACAGTAAAAATATTTTTAAAAAAAAGATGGTTTAAAACACCGTTTCCCATCTGGGATTTACGTGGACCTCCAGGGAACCACAGAAGCTTTGATGGGCCCTAAAGGAAAAAATACTTATTTAATATAAAAATATTTGTTTTGGGAATATTACATATGAATAAATTGGGAGTTCACATATGCAAAGTTAGGACTCGGGAGGTAGGTAGGAACGTGTAGTTTAAACCATCATTGGTAGATTAAATGTACTAGTTTCTGATATAAGAAACAAATATGATAATAATAATAATTCTTGAGCATTTAAAGTCAATGTACAAAAATTGGCTACTAGATATGAACGCTGGTAGAGAGAATAATGAAAAAAAACTTACAACGATATCTAGAATATGGAATTACAAATCGGAAAAATACTTAGGGTTATAAAAGTCAAATTTGAGAAGCATAATACAAATTTTCTTTTGGTCAAACCACATCCAAAAATAATGTTTCTTATGAAATGTACTCCATGTTTATAATTATAATTTTATAATTATTTATAGATAATAATTAAATATTCTTTCTTTCCATTTAATTTCTATTTTTCACAATTTAGAATTAATAATTTTCTAATTTATAAACACTAGAAAGAGCTGATCTAATGATTTTAAAGCAAAACAACTTGAGCAGGAGCCTGAGCTAGGAATTTTATCTTAAAAAAATGTATAAGTTTCTAAAGAAAATTAATATAGTTAAAAAAGCAGATATGGAAATAGTGAGACTCTTTAACTTAAAAAAATGACAACTGATGGATGGACAAACGATTTTTTAAATTATGTTACATTAAATTCGAAATGTAGAAGAAAGCAAACCCTTATCATATATGTAGAAGAAATTATAAATACTGCAGAAGGTTTTAAATCAGTGTTTAAAATAATGTTAGATTTTAAGTTTTCAAATTGTAGTTACTCCTTTGGGCTGATTTATGACTTCTATTGCCTTTGTAGATGAGTATAAAGGTTTGTGTCTGACTTCGTCACAAGGTAGATTTTTATATTTTTTGGTGTCGTTCATTAAATTTATTTTTATATATCGTTCATGACGTCATATTATAATCTTTACATTCGTTTGTTGATGTTGGTAATTATTTTCGCTTACATTTAAAAAAAAATGCTTTCTCAATCTTCAACCTTTATGTTGGCTGTTTTGATGAATAGGTGATGGATAATGAAAAGATAAAAAAAGATAAAAATGATAAAATAAAATAAATTTCTAATAAAAATGATATTTTACAGTGAACTTTTAATGAAAAGTAATTCTACACTTGTTCGGTATAAATTATGTGAATTTTTTTTAGTTCAATTTGAGTTTTCTGAACCTACATAATTTATTGTATTGCTGGAAATGGAAAACAATTCACATTTATTACAGAGTTAACTAATCTAGTAGAAATCAGAAATTCATTTTCCTGTATAACTCATATTTCATAAAGACTAATGAAAGGCATAAGGTTTAATAACATTCTAGATGAATAATGAGAATGAAAATTAATTTCCAAACCAAAATTTGTTATTGTAATGTTGCAAATACGTATTGGAATATGATGTATACAATTATAATTTTTTTTTACTACCTAATCTGAAAAGTGTTAAATGAATTTAATGGAAAATATAAGATTGTGGAAAATATTTTTAAAAGATTAACCATTACAGAAAATAAAGAAATACGAAGATAAAAAAATAGTACAATAAATGAAAGCGAAGCATTTGACACATACTTTAAACAGTAGTGAGAAATAATTTAAAAAATAAAAAATTCGAGATTCACTTAAAATAGATATATAATCTATTCGAAGTAGTTTAGGTGATATTTAATTTTAATCACTTAAATTTCATTTTTAATATCGAAGTTTTCACTGTTAAGTCAGGTAATTATTGAAATTTAATTGTTTAATTTAATTTGATTTAATTTTACTATTTAATCTATTGAAATTACCGATTTGATGTTTACTATGCTCTAATTTTTTCTTAATTTTACTCAAAATAAATTTATTTGAATCTTTCCTTGAATTAAAACAATTTAAGAAGATTCACAAAATAGCTTGTTTTGTTGTTCGAAACTCCCGAATTTACTATATAATTATGTATACAACCGCACACTTTATATATATATATATATATATATATATATATATATATATATATATATATATATATATATATATATATATATATATATATATATATATATATATAATATATAAATATTACTTTACCCTATTAATTTTTTTTTTTTTTAATATTTCAGAATTTTTAAATTGTTTTCATAAGTTCAGGCATGGAAATTATGTTAAATAAAAAGAAGAAAAAATTCCCTGATATTAACTTCGATTTGAGCCAAAATATTTTATTCTACAAAAATTTAGTAAGATTAGATCATCATTCTTTCGTTCTATTTTCAAGCTATTACTTGAAAAAATTAAACATCCTTGAAGCACTCAAAGAAATTAACTTTGAAACGGAAGATATCCTATCAGATAAAAAAGTTATTTGTGTTATTGATAATTTTGTAACAAAAATTCAAAGAAATATTTCTAAAGATTTTGGTATAAAATTAAAGCTTTTAGAGACATACGTAAAATCTTCAATATTTTTGGTGATAGAACGAACTGTTAGTTTTTTCCAAGTTGCAAAAATTTATTTATTGGAAGAGCAGCAACTTTTCGTCAAAAATTTAGTTTTTACCTGTCATGGAACAGTGAATACAAAAATGACTCTCGTTCAAGTTTTGGACAATGAGAAATTACCAGTCCATCGTAAGTTCAAACTTGCTGCTCATTTCTTTTTGGGAAAGCAGATTGTTCGTTATTATTATTCTCTACTAGAAGAAAAAGATTCCCTTTCGAATGTTGATATAGATGATGATTTTGCTCTTTATTATTGGGTTTGGCAAATAAACGGATCACGAACGCCTATTAAAAACTTCTTAGCCTATTATTGGGATAGATTAATGAGTGTTAAAGAATGTAGAATCGATGTTCAGAAGTCTGAATTTACAATTCAAAACATTTTCGAAAGAGCAGTGAAAAATCATAATGAAATTGCTGTTCAATATTTGTGGGTTAATCATGTATCAAATCTTAATGAAAGGGAATTAATATTGAAGCATTCAATTGCGAGTTACAAGGAGAAAGCTTCACATATAAACATTATCATGTATTTAATATCGCAATCAGAAAAGGACGAATTAATTGGTTTCTTTCACAGAGACATGGATAAAAATCTCATGTTATTTTATAATAATAATAGATGGAAATTTCTATTTTTTGATGTTCTTAATACATACAGTGAAAATTTCGTAGGGCGAGATTATTTTTGCATACTTCAAAATATAGCAACTACTTATCGTAGCAAAAATTCGAGTGAGGTTGATTTAAACTTTCTGAGTTTATTTTTCAACAAAATTCCAGTTGATAAGAGGAATATGTTGGGAAATTTTGACTGTTCGTGGAAGGTTTATTACGACCTGTTGCGTGTGGTGTTTAACGATGTAAACGTACCAATGGTGGTAGTCATACTTAAATATTGCTCAAGGGTAAAAGTTTTCGAATTTTTCCTTAGTAGTTTTGGGATGGACTTACTGGAAATTTCAATAAAAAAATCTTCTTATGAATTTGTTAATGAAATATTATATGCCTCTTTACATAAATTTCAAATAGATAGTGTAAAATCGAAATTTTTTAAAGTAAAAGGATTTGAGGTATGCTGTGCCCTCCTATTCGTTGGGGTTAGCGGGATGAATAGATTTATGAATTGGCTTTCAGATTCTGTTTGCTCTGAAGATCTTGTAGAGTTTAGACGTCAACTTATTTTTATGAATAATGGAAAATTTGTGAAAGAACTGCTATTTTCCTTAAATATATCATCTATAAATCCATTTTCTTATTCGGACGCAATTTTGAAATGGTGTGTGGGACAAGAAGGAACTAACATGATAAAATCGTTTATTTCACTACATATGAAGGAAAAAGAATCTCTTCAAGGGTCCATTATTAAATGCTACGATAACGTAACTAAATTAGTACTTGAATCAGATTGGAAGTTTTTAAATGAACTTATTAGATGGAAAAATTGTCCCACTGAAGATAAAATTGACTTGGGAAGGGAACTATTAGTGGACTGGTCTCTATTTGAACAGATACTGCAAAAGAAGAATTGTTTAAATTACATTTATGAATTTTCTAATTGGGTAATTAAAGATTTATATATACAAGAACATGACGATAATTTAAGAATTTTTAAAACAAATGTATTTAAAAACATAAAATTATTTTTAAACTATTTAATTATGAATTGGGATCTTGATGACATTAAGAAAACTTTAATATGGTGTAAAGCGCCAGTTAGTGAAGTAAGAAGTCTTAGAAAAGATATTCATTATATGCTGCAATCATCTAAACCTAACACAGAGGAAGCTCGAAGGGAACTTGATGAATTTTACAATTGGTTTAAGTCTTTGTAGATTTCTAATGTAAAAATATGTTGCAAGATCATCTATGATTTGCTGATTTTTCGTTTAGGATTTTTCCCCTTTTACTTATTATTATTATTATTATTATTATTATTATTATTATTATTATTATTATTATTATTATTATTATTATTATTGTTATTTTGAAGATGCTAAAGATGCAAAAGTTGTTAAAAATGTTAAAAATGCAAAAAATGTTAGATGTTAAAGATATTTAAAATGCTAGAGATGCTAAAGATGTTGAAGATGTCAAAGATTACGATATGATTATTATTATTATTATTATTATTATTATTATTATTATTATTATTATTATTATTATTATTATTATTATTATTATTATTATTTTCAAAGTTATTAGTATTATATTTAAGTTCTTTTTAAGTAAGCAAATATTATTTTTGTTTGCAGTATTTTTAAAATATTTTTTAAATGTTTTCACTTTATTAGTTATTCTATCAGCTGTTAAATTTACTATTACATAATTTTTAAAAAAATAAAATAAAATAAAATCAACTTTAATTCCTTTCAGGTTTATTTTACGACTCCTATTCAACACTCTAATAATAAATTCTCTAATTAAAATGATTCCAATAAATATTAATTGTGAAAGATAAATGTGATAAATTGAATTATATTGAAATTTTATAATATAAACCAGTGTTTTCCACTTGGTCCACATGAACCCCAATTTGGTCACAAAAGCTTTTAAGTGCTCCTCAAGGAAAAAATATTGGATTGGGTTGAAGGTGCACAAGCAAAAAAAAAAAATTAATAAAAAAATAAATAAATAAAAAAGGAACCCCTGGAATATTAAAAATATATTTAAATTATATGATTACGTTAAAAATATTCTTAAATTGATTTAAATTATATGCTAACATTGAAATATGCTTAAGTTGATGTAAATTATATGATGACCTTAAAAATGTACTTAAATTGATTTGTTTTATATTATTAAAATTATTAAAAAAAATTTGATAATAAAAATATATTGAAATTGATATGAAAATGTATATAAATTTTGAAATATATTTAAATTATATGATGACTGGACTAATGGGCCAGTAAGAAAAGTTAGAGGTTTCAGGGAAGATATCATAAGCTACAAGCATTTAAACCTAAAACAAAAATCGCTCAGAGAAAATTTTATAAATTTTACAAATGGTTTAAGACTTTGTATATTTCTACTAAAAAAAAAATTCAGTCGAGGCAAGATTTCCAATAATTTTTTTAGTTTTTAAGATTTTATACTTTGAAATTCAATTTATTATTATTATTATTATTATTATTATTATTATTATTATTATTATTATTATTATTATTATTATTATTATTATTATTATTAGTAGTAGTAGTAGTAGTAGTATTATTATTATTACATCTATTATTACTACTATTTATTATATTACTACTGTTACTCTTACTTTTATTAATTATTACTATTATTGTCATTAAAAATTAGAATTCTTATTTTTAATTATTATTTTAAAATTACTTTTAATAATTTAGTTATTTAATTAACATTTAATTATTATTATTATTATTATTATTATTATTATTATTATTATTATTTTTAATTTTTTATTTAAATAAATGAAATAAACTTTAATTCCTTTAGTGTTATCTTAATACTCCTCAAATAAAAAGTACTCTTAAATTGATTAATTTAAATGTTAATAATAAATGGTAATATATATAGTTAAATTGTAAGATTTTAAAATTATATTTAAATTACATATTAAAACAATTTTAAATTTTTTGATATTAAAAATACATTTAAAATTTATGAAATTAAAAATATATTTAAATTGATTTACATGTTCATTAAAATATATATTTTCTAGCATTAAGGAAATGTAATTAAATTGAATGAGATATGTAAAGTTGCCTGGATGAGGAGAATTTATTGGCAAGAATGTGTTTAAATAGATTCATAAAAATCCACTATTTTTAGAAATGTTAAAATTTTACGATGATAACTATAATGAAATAATATATATAAATTCATATATTTAAATTCTTATCTTGAAGATAACTGTATAATGAGGCTTTGTAGAGATCGTAGTATCGAAATATTTTTATGAAAATAGAGATTTTCAGTTATGAATTAAGTTGAAATTGTATAGTGAGAATGAGGACGATGCTATTGTGATAACGAATAAAATACTTTTATATTTAAAAAAAAATTCATTATAAGATGATAGGAAAGATAATACAGATAATAAGTTTGGTAACGCTAAAAATGTAAAATATATTTCAATGATAACTGAGATTTTCAGTAATTATGACATTGAAATTTAATAATGAAAATTAAGATAATGATTATTCAGTGAAGGAAATACTAGTCTATTTAAATTGTTAAAAATAACAAATACAAATCGAATAAAAATTTGTAATGAAATAAAATTTAGAATATATTCTGGGAAATGGTGAGAAAGAAGTTAATGATGTTTATTTACGAGTTAGATGTACTGAAATTTACAAGATGAAAATATAGAAATTTTATGGTGAAAATAAAAATAATGAAGATAACTCATTATGAAATATTTTACTCATCATTCTGCTCACACACTCACTTTAACTGTCTCTGCATCTATTTCTTCACCTTTGGCGCCCTCATTCCAAATTTTTGTTTCACTTCCATTTTCGCCTTCTGCTGTTTCCTCCTGCGTTTTTCTCCTCCTGTGTTCCCACAGCAGGACCTTTATTTTATAACTGAATAACCTGTTTGGATGCCAAAATTGAGGTGTAGAAGGCTTCTATGCAGGAATTCGAAGCCTATTAGAGTTTATATTATAATGAAAAAAATTGCATTATTATCAGTTGAAAATGAAAACATAACGAAACAAAAATATAAAGAGAAAATGATAATAATAATAATAATAATAATAATAATAATAATAATAATAATAATAATAATAATAATAATAATAATAATAATAATAATAATAATAATAATAATAATAATAATAATAATAATAATAATAATATAATTTAAGATATATTAATTAATTTAAATTAATCAAAGATATATTAATAAATGTAAAATGTTAGGTTGGGTGTAAGGTTTAGTAGTTATGATGGATATGAATTTTTATAATGTATGTTCTCCCTAATGTTTAAGTCCAACTTAAATAGCGAATGTAGAGTGCAAATAAAGGTTGGTATTTATCCTCATCAAAGGGTAAGTTTTTTAATTTTTTGGCAATTTTTCTTTTGATTAAAAGTTCTAATATATTATTAATGACGTCATATCGTAATTTTTATTTTTTATTATCCTTTGTTTGGTAATGTTGGTAACTATTTTACATAGGTTTTTAAAAAAAAGTTTTCTCAATCCGAAAATTATAATATTGTTTATGATGAATGAGTGATGGGTCATATTCTTTGATTAATTGTTAATATAAATTTTATTTTACTGTAAATTTATGAGTTAGTAATTCTAAAGTTCTTAGGTATAAATTAAGAGTTATTTTGGAAATTTGAGTTTTTTTCTGCACTTCCAATTTATTAACTTATTAATGGTTTGTAGAAGTAAAACAATTCTTTATATAATGGAAAAATTAGCTTGCAATAGAGTTTTGAAAATGACCCTACTCTAAAATTTATATTTCATAAGTGTAGTTGATAAAATCTGTGCTTTTTTTAAACTTGTTCCGATGGAAGCTCTATCTGCTAAGAGTGAGTGGTAATTGATGTTCTGGAATAGAATGTGTTATTGTACCTTTATATTTACTAACTCGAATATGTCTTGTTAAATAAGTGGTAATGTTTTTGCTCAGGCGAGACGATTTGAAATTTCATAATTTGTACTCCAATGAAGCTGTAAAGATAAAATATATTGAAATATACTAAATAGAACCTAAATGAAAACTTAAAAAAGGAATATTTCTGTACATAAAAATACTAAAAACCTACAGCAATATGAAATCAAACGCGATTTTGAAAGCTAAATAAATGAGAAGTGATATGCTTTTACATAGTAAAATTTTATCTTTGAAGTGGTATTTATTTAAAAAGTAATCATCCGGCCATAATTAGGCTTTATTTAAAGCATTTAATTGTTTGTTTCATAACTTAAAAAAAGTAGTAATAGAAATCAAAAAGTGGTTCACATGAGCATTACAATTACCAAATAAGTATAACTTGCATTTATTTATAGATCTCATGAAAAGTATTTAATAATTCTTATAAGCCAAGAAAGATTGTGAAAATGTTTATATTAGGATAACTATTAGAAAATATTTATATTAGGATAACTATTAGAGCGAAAAGAATGACAATCAAATTTAAACTGTTTAATTTAAAAGCATTTATTTTAACAAACTATTTCTTCAATTTCAGGTTTAAATATACTGAAATTTAAAAACTTCAAAAATTATAACACTAAAGTTTGTGCATTTTATTCCTTTGCTTTCTAATTTATCTGAAAATTCAGCTTTAAATTTTTCTGATTAATTTGATTCGAAAGTATAATATTTTCTTGAACTTTAACAATTTCGTATTATTAAGTTCTGATTTAAATTAGCGAGTTTTGATGTTCGGAAATTGCATAAAATTTCATAAATAACTAATATTTAAAAAATAAAAAACTCCCCCGTACAGTACGAAAAATGTAAATTTTTTGAATAAAAATCAAAGGGCTTACTTAAAGCACCCAAAATAATAATAAAACAAGCTTCCGAAAGATTTCTGCAGTCTGTATCTTTCAGATATTAAAGAAAACTATTTTTAACACCTGGACGAAATCTTGTTTTACTTTGTGGTTTGAATAAAACTTTTGTGATTTATTTTATTAAAACATTTGTAAAGTTGGTTTTTCATTTGTTATATATATATATATATATATATATATATATATATATATATATATATATATATATATATATATATATATATATATATATATATATATATATATATAGATATATAGATATATATATAGATATATAGATATATAGATATATAGATATATAGATATATAGATAGATATATAGATATATAGATATATAGATAAATAGATAAATAGATAAATAGATAAATAGATATATTGATATATTGATATATTGATATATTGATATATTGATATATTGATATATTGATATATGGATTTATTGATATATAGATATATAGATATATAGATATATAGATATATAGATATATAGATATATAGATATATAGATATATATATATATATATATATATATATATATATATATATATATATATATATATATATATATATATATATATATATATATATATATATATATATATATAATGTGTGTGTGTGTCATGGATCGGATGTTATACTTTCTCATTTTCGGATGCTGATGTCGGATGTTGCATTTTCGAAAGTTCGGATGCGGATGTTAATTTTGATGAGGATGCGAATAGGCATACCATCAATTATATATATATATATATATATATATATATATATATATATATATATATATATATATATATATATATATATATATATATATATATATATATGTAAAGTTGAGATGGCTTCTTTCCTAGAGAACCTTAATCTAATTAGAAAGGTTAAAACCAACACCAAGGTTTTCCACATACTCATTCAATACACTGTGAAAGTTTCATACAGTATCTCCGTCTTCAGCCTTTATAAGACGAAAAGCCTTAGACTACACTTTTCCGAGAAGAGCTGTATGTGTGGAACCACTTCAGATGTGTACGGCGTACTCCACACAGGGACGAACAACATTCCTATAAAGGGAAAGCAACTGAGGTAGTGTGATGAAATACTGAAAGATCTTCATAACACCTAACCTCTTAGAAGCTTGTTTGAAAAGAGAAGTAATGTGATGTTTCCAAGAAAGATCCCGAGAAAAAGAAACAAGAATATTATAGAGAGATGAAGGTTTGAGTTATCTTCGAAGAAGATATCATAGTTGTGTGGAAGATTGTTTCGAGTAGAGAGATGAAAGAATTGAGTTTTGGTGGCATTGAAAATGACCTTGTTTTCTCTGTTCCAATTTGAAATGCTAGATAGATCAGTGGTCCGTTAGCCAAAAGGCTACCTTCTTGGCGTTTATTAACTGCTATTGGGAGGGAGCCTTTCAAATTGAAAAAAGTAATGAAGGATAGAGTCATCGGCATAGGAGTAGATTGGAGATGAAGTAACAGAGAATGTTATTAATAAAAAACAAAAAAATGTTGGGGATAACAAAATACCACTATTAATAAATTTGAAGGATAAATGGTGACCGTATACAACAGCTGTTATAGAATTACCTGAAAGTAAATCAGAGAGAATGATTGATGACGAAAGAGGGAAGTTTGGATATTAAAGCTTTGTGCCAGATTCTGTCGAAAGCTTTTGATATGTCCAGCGACACAGCAAAAGTTTCCCGAAATGCCGAAGAGAGGAGGACCAAGAGTCAGAGAGAAGGAAAAGATGATCACCAGTAAAGCGTTTCTTACAAAAGCTATATTGGAGATCAGAGATAAGATTAAAAGAATTGTAGGTGTTTCCAAATCTTCCTGTTAAGGATAGATTCGAAAACTTTAGAAAGAACGGAGGTTAAAGGAGTGGGACGGTATTTAGAGGGTTGAGAGGGGTTCCCCCTTTTTGGCATAGGCTGAACAAGTGCACGTTTCCAGCAAGAACTGAAGGTTGAAGTAGAAAGGTGAAAGGCAGGGTGCACAAGTTTTGAGAACCACAGGAGCGATACCATCAGGACCGTACGCCTCATTAGTGCTAAGCTCAGAGAGTGAGTGAGAGAGAGTAAAAATGACGTGTTTAGAAGAAATTACAAACATATATATATATATATATATATATATATATATATATATATATATATATATATATATATATATATATATATATATATATATATATATAATATGTATATATATATAATTAGTGATGGATCGCATGTCATATTTTCTTCATTTGCTGATGCGGATATAGAATTTTCGTCAGGTGCGGATGCGGATGTAGAATTTTCCCAAGTTTGGATGCGGATTCAGATATGCGGATTTTAATTTGGATGAGTATGCTCCACGGATGCAGATGCCATCATTTATATATATATATATATATATATATATATATATATATATATATATATATATATATATATATATATATATATATATATATATATATATATATATATATATATATATATATATATATATATATATATATATATATATATATATATATATATATATATATATATATATATATATATATATATATATATATATATATATATATATATATATATATATATATATATATATATATATATATATATATATATATATATATATATATATATATATATATATATATATATATATATATATATATATATATATATATATATATATATATATATATATATATATATATATATATATATATATATATATATATATATATATATATATATATATATATATATATATATATATATATATATATATATATATATATATATATAATATATATATATATATATATATATATATATATATATATATATATATATATATATATATATATATATATATATATATATATATATATATATATATATATATATATATATATATATATATATATATATATATATATATATATATATATATATATATATATATATATATATATATATATATATATATATATATATATATATATATATATATATATATATATATATATATATATATATATATATATATATATATATATATATATATATATATATATATATATATATATATATATATATATATATATATATATATATATATATATATATATATATATATATATATATATATATATATATATATATATATATATATATATATATATATATATATATATATATATATATATATATATATATATATATATATATATATATATATATATATATATATATATATATATATATATATAATTCGAATATTTATATATATATTTTCTTTTTATGAATGTTATAATAATTTATTACTTTTCAGATTTTTCAAATTTTGCTTTTATAAATTTTAATTAAGAAATTTCCTAAAGATAAAAATGAGTGAAATATTTCCTAACATTTACTACGATTTGAGTCAAAATCGTTTACTAGGCAATCATACGGAAAGATTAGACTTTTATTCTCTCATTTTATTTTCAAGTTCCTTAATGAAAAAATTTGATATCCTTGAAGAACTTAAAGGAATAGATTTTGAAATGCAAGATATCCTTTTAGATAACAAAGTTATTTGTGTTATTAATGCTTTTGTAGATATAATTCAAAGAAAAATCTCAAAAGATTTTAGTTTTAAAGTAGGGATTTTAGAGACTTATGTTAAATCAACAATTCGTTTAGTGTTAGAACAAACTATTAGTTTTCTACAAATTGCGAAAGTCTATTTATTAGACGAGCGAAAACTTTTGGTCAAAAAATTAGTTTTTACATGGCATGGAACAGTGAATACAAAAAAGACTCTCATTCAAGTTTTGGACAATGAGACCTTACCAATATATCGTAAGTTCAAACTGGCAGTACATTTCTTTTTGAGGAAGCATATTGTTCGTTATTATTCCGTACTTACAGAAGGTGAAAAAAGTTCCCATTTGAATGTAGACATCGAAGATGATTTTGCTCTTTATTATTGGGTTTGGCAACTAACTGAATCACGAGCGCTAATTAAAAATTTATCAGTTTGTTATTATGGTAAATTTATGAAAATTCAAGAAAGGGGATTCAAAATACAGAATTCTGGCATTATAATTCACAATATTTTCGAAAGAGCAGTAAAACATCATAATGAAATTGCTGTTCATTATTTGTGGGTTGAACATGTATCAATATTTGTTGAAAGGGAACTCATATTGAAGGATTATGTTACGAGTTACATGGCGAAAGCTTCACATATCAACATTGTCATGTATTTAATATTTCAAGCAGGGAAAGAGGGACTGATTAGTTTCATTCATAAAGACATGTATAAAAATCTTTTGCTATTATTTTATAATAATAAAAGATATATAATTCTATTTTCGGATGTTCTTGAAACATTAAGTAAGAATTTCACAGGTGAGGATTATTTTTACATCCTTCAAAATATAGCAACTAATCTTCGTTACAAAAACTCGAATACGATTGATTTCAATTTTCTTCGTACATATTTCAGAGCAATACCAAATGATAAAAGGAATATGTTAGGGAATTATAATGGTTCATGGGAGGTTTATTATGAACTGTTACGTGCAGCATTTGACGAATTAGATGTAGCTATGGTAACAATCATTTTAGAATATTGTTCAAGAGTAAAGATTTTTGAATTTTTCCTTACGAGTTATTTTATGAACTTGCTTGAAATTCCTATCAGAAAATTTTATTATACATTTGTTAATACTATACTACAAAATCATCTAGATGAATTGCAAATAAAACGAGTAAAATTAAAATTTTTCCTAGAAAAGAGTTTTCATATATGCCATTATTTTATATATGTTGGAATTTCTGAGATGAACACATACATGGATTGGCTATCAGACTCCGTTATTTCACACAGTATGGATACTTTTAAATTTCAACTTCTTTTTATGAACAGGGGAAAATTTTTGAAGGACATCCTATTTTTAATTAGAAAATTTTCCATTATAAATCCACTTTCCTATGCGGACTCAATTTTGGAATGGTGTGCGGGGAAAGGATTTGACAGGGTAAAATCGAGGATTTTACTACATGCGAAGGAAGAAGATCCTGACTTGAGATCTACAATTAATTGCTACGATAATGTAAGTGCTTTAGTACTTGAATCAGATTGGAAGTTTTTAAATGAACTTATAAGGTGGAAAAAATGTAACGATGAAGATAGGATCAATTTGGGCAGAAGACTGTTAACAGACCCTTACCTATTTGAACAGATACTGAAAAAGACTGATTGCTTAAATTACATTTATGAATTTTCTGATTGGTTAATAGTAGATTTATATATTGAAGAATATGACTTTACAATTTTTAAAGCAAGTGTGTTTAATAAAATTAAATTATTTTTAATCACATTAATTTTGAATTGGGATCTTGATGGTATTAAAAAGCTTTTAATATGGTGTAAACAACCAGTTTTCAAACTTAGATGTCTTGGAATAGATATTAAAAACACCCTTCAAAATTTTATGCCAAACACACAGGAAGCACAGATTAAATTTGATGAATTTTACAATTGGTTGTTTTCTGCGTACTCCTATTAAAAAAAGTATCAATATTATGAGAATTTTATCTTTTTTGTATTATTCTTTGCTTAATTTTTTTTAAAAACTTTATCATTTCAGCTTTAATTATTATTTTAATTATTATTATTTATAATTGTTATTATTAGTCGTTATTATTATTATTAATATTTTATAATAATTATAAATAATAATTTATTATTATTTTATTTATGATTCTTATTTATTTTTATTAGTATCATTGTTATTATTTAGTAGTAGTAATATTTATATCATAATTATAATTTTTCATCTAATTTAATATTTATAATTATTATTATTTTATTATTATTATTATTAATTTTTTTTTAATATTTATTTTATTTATTTTATTATTATTATTATTATTAATTATTAATTATTATTATTATTATTAATTTTTTTTTTAATATTTATTTTATTTATTTATTATTATTATTATTATTAATTATTATTATTATTATTATTAATTATTATTATTATTATTATTATTATTATTATTATTATTATTATTATTATTATTATTATTATTATTATTATTATTATTATTATTATTATTTTTATTATTTTTATTATTATTTTTATTATTTTATTATTATTATTATTATTATTGTTATTATTATTATTTAATTATTATTATTGTTAATTATTATTATTGTTAATTATTATTATTTTGTAATTATTATTATTGGTAATTATTATTATTGTTAATTATTATTATTGTTAATTATTATTATTGTTAATTATTATTATTGTTAATTATTATTATTGTTAATTATTATTATTGTTATTATTATTATTGTTATTATTATTATTATTATTATTATTATTGTTATTATTATTATTATTATTATTATTATTATTATTATTATTATTATTATTAATTATTATTATTATTATTATTATTATTATTATTATTATTATTAATTATTATTATTAATTATTATTATTATTATTATTATTATTATTATTATTATTATTAATTATTATTATTATTATTATTATTATTATTATTATTATTATTATTATTATTATTATTATTATTATTATTATTATTATTATTATTATTATTATTATTATTATTATTATTATTATTATTATTATTATTATTATTATTATTATTATTATTATTATTATTATTATTATTATTATTATTATTATTATTATTATTATTATTATTATTATTAAATAAACTTTAATCCTTTTTGTTTTCTTAAGGCCAATATTTGTGTTCTCAAATAAAATATGCTCTTATTAAAGTTATATTTTTAAATGTTAATATTGGATGATAATTTTGATAATGTATTCTATTTAAATATTTTAATAACATAAATAACGAAGGTGTTCTGATTTCTCAAGAAATATTTAAAACAATAATAATTATTTATTTTTATAATTATGAAATGAGATCTTGATGGCATTAAAATATTTTTAATATTTAAATTGTATGATATTGAAATTATATTTTAATTGTATATTAAATATAAATTTTAGGATTTTTTTGTATTGAAAATAAATTTAAATTGTGAAATAAAAAATTTATTTAAATTGATTTTAATTTTTTAAAAATATATAATTCTTTTTTAGTGTTAAAACGTATACTTAAACTGAATAATAAGTGTATAGATAACCTAGATAATAAGAGTTTGTAAGGATAAATGTGTTGAAATAGTTTCATATAAATTAAGATTTTTGGTAATTTGTTAAAGTTTTATAATGATAATTATAATGAATTAATATATTTAAATTATTATCTTGAAGATAAGGGTAATGAGACATAATTTTCATAAAAACAGAGATTTTCAGTAAAAAATTGAAAATGAATGTTTATTAAAATGATGAAAATATTGTAAAAATGAATAAATTATATTTATATCGTATGATGATGGTACAGATAATATAGATAATGAGGTTTGTTAATAACAAAATGATAAAATATTTCCATGAAAATTTGAGATTTTTATTAAAGATTGATATCGAAATTTTATGGCACAAATATTGATAAAATATTTCCATGAAAATTTGAGATTTTTTTTAAAGATTGATATCGAAATTTATGGCACAAATATTGATAAAATATTTCCATAAAAATTTGAGATTTTTATTAAAGATTGATATCGAAATTTTATGGCACAAATAAAAATGTTGATAATGATTCTTCAGAGAAGAAAATTTTAATTGTTAAAAAAACAAACACGAGTAAAATGAAAATTGGTAATGAAATAAAATTTGGAATATGTTCAGGAAAATGATGAGAACGAAGGTAATGAGGTTTATTAACAAGTTAGATGTATTGAAATCAAAAGATGAAAATATTAAAATTTTATGACTAAAGTGAAAATGAAAAGTAAAATCATTATGAATTCTAATTCTCATCTTTCTGCTCACACTTCCACTTCAACTCTGCATCTATTTCTTCACCTTTGGTACCTTCACCGCAAATTTCTGCTTCACTTCCATTTTCGTGTTTCCGTTTTGACATTTGCTTTTGCTTCTATGTTCCAACAACAGAACTTCTATGCCAGAATAACCTGTTTGGATGCCAAAATGGAATCGTGGAAGGCTTCTACGCAGCAATTCTTTGCCTATTAGTGCTAAATGCTAGAATTAAAAAAAATTTCATTAGAAATAAAAACGCAACTAAACAAATATCAGTAATAATAATAGTAGTAGTAGTAAAAGTAATGCTAAAGAACATATTTAATATTTAAGATCTCTAAATTAAGTATTAAGTTTAGCAAAGAAATATTATTATTATATGAAAAATTTTAGGTTGGTTGTAAAGTTCACAGTTATGATAGATATGAATTTTAATAATGTAAGTTCTCTGTAATGTTTATGATCATCTTATATAGCGAATGTGGATGCGAATAAAGGTTGGTATTTATCTTCAACACAGGTTAATTTTTATATATTTTGTTTGCAATTTTTCTTTTAAAAGTTTTTATGTATCATTTTTGACGTCATTTTGTACTCCATTATTCTTTGTTTGATAATGTTGGTAACTATTTCACAAAGGTTTTTAAAAAATGTTCTCAATATGAACAATTATTTTATCGTTTAATGAGAATGAGTGATGGGTAATAAACTTAAATAAATTGTTAATATAAGTTTTATTTTACTGTGAGTTTATTAGGGTTAGTAATTCTAAAGATCTTAGGCATAAATGGAGTGAGTTATTTTGGAAATCTGAGTTTTTTTCTGCACTTCCAATTTATTAACTTATCATTGGTCTGTAGCAGAATCGTAGAAAAGCAGTTCTTGTAATAGAGTTCAGAAATTGCCCCTACTCTAAAATTTATACTTTATAAGTGTAGATGATAAAATCTGTACTTTTAAACATGTTCCGATGAAAGCGCGCTCTCCACAGAGCGAGTGATAATTGATTTTCTGAACAAAGAATGTTATTGTACCGTTGTATTTACCAACTGAAATGTATTTAATTAAATCAATGGTAATTGTTTTGCCCAAATGAGCCGCATTTGGTTTTTAATTATTTGTATACTCTAATGAAACTGTAAAGATAAAATAAAGTGAAATGAATTAAATAAAGCCTAATTGATAAACATGTAACAATTTAAAATCGAACGCTGTGTTGAAAATTTTGGCAATGATTTGCTTTTATATTATAAAATCTTTACTTTTATGCTGTATTTATTTAAAAAGTAATCATCATCTGTCTACAATTAGATTTGTTTTACTTCATAGCTTCAAATAGAGTAAAACAATTAGAAATCAAAAAATGTTCATATGAGCATTAAAATTACCAAATTATAACACTTAAATTTTTATACTTTTAATGAAAAATAAGTATGAAAACTGGTAAGTAGTTCCTACTATCCATGTGATATAGTGAAAGTATTAGTATATTAACTGCTAGAGCAAATATAGGGAGAATCTAAATTTTAAAACCGTAGTATATATATATATATACTTAAAAAAGTATTGCAAATGCCTCTGAAAGTAAATACAGTTGTTTTCAACTGTTTAATTAAAAATAATTTTTTTCAAGCCGTTTCATGAATACCATGTTATTGAAATATAATAAATTTCAATTACTAAAATAAATTTACATCACATTAAAAGTTTGTGTACTTTATTCTTTTTCTCTTTTATTTTAACTGAAAATTGATTTCATGCCTTAACTTTTTCTAATTAATTTGATTCAAAAACAATCTTTTTTTTCACATTGATAATTTTGAATTATTCTTAAGCTCTGATTTTCATTAGCGAGTTTTGTTGTTTGAAACTTGTGCAAAGTTTAAAAAATAGTTAATATTAAAAAAAAAAAATAATTATAAATGCTAAAAATAAATAAAGGTTTACTTAAAGAACACGGAATAGTCCTAATACAAGCTTTCGAAAGATTTCTGTTGTCATCTATCTTTCAGGAGCTAAAAAAAAATATTTTAACACAAGAAAGATGAAGATTAGATAAATCTTTAGAAAGTTTGCTTTTTATTATTTTATGTGGTTTAAGCAAAGCTTTTGGGCTTTATTTTCTTAGTTATTTTTCATATCTTCTTGGGGAAATAAAATTGGCAAAAAAGTTCATGGTTATATATATATATATATATATATATATATATATATATATATATATATATATATATATATATATATATATATATATATATATATATATATATATATATATATATATATATATATATATATATATATATATATATATATATATATATATATATATATATATATATATATATATATATATATATATATATATATATATATATATATATATATATATATATATATATATATATATATATATATATATATACACCATTCAAATTATCTTTTTATGAATATGATTTGATAATTTATTAACATTTCAGAACTTTTAAATATTGTTAAATTTAAACTTGAGCTTCCCATAGTATGAAAATTTAGTAGTATTTGTGCCTGATTTGTATTATAAATGTGAATTCAGATATAATCTGGTTTATCTTCTTTATAAGGGATCTTTTTGAAATTATATTTGCGCGTCAATTATGACGTCATATTACATATTCCTATTCATTGTTCAGTTATGTTGGCAATCATATATTTAAGCGTCAATTATGACGTCATATTACATATCCCTATTCATTGTTCAGTTATGTTGGCAATCATATATTTAAGCGTCAATTATGACGTCATATTACATATTCCTATTCATTGTTCAGTAATGTTGGCAATCATATATTTACGCGTCAATTATGACGTCATATTACATATCCCTATTCATTGTTCAGTTATGTTGGCAATCTTGTTTTCTCTATCTTGACGTTTTTGTTGGCAGTTTTCAAATAAGGTGAATCGTAATAAGGTAGCACTAATCATTAATAAGAACTTTTTTCTAGTCAATTTCATTTCTTACGAAATTCGAGTGAATTTTTTTTTTGTCAATTCTTGTTTTCTCAGTTACTATTTATATATTAATTCTATTTATTAATTTATTATTATGGTATAACAGGAAAACAGTTCTTAATATATTAAGGAAATAACTAATTCGAATTAAGATAAGAAATTGTCTTTCTTTAATGTTGTAGTGATCTTAAAATGATGTCAAAGTTTTAATAATATATTGAAACTAATAATATTGAACTTAAATAGTAAAAATAAAATGACCATTTTAAAAACTAAAATATTAAACCTAAATATATTTAACCTAATAATATATTGAACCTAAATAGTGGAAATATAATGACCATTTTAAAAACTAAAAATGTTTAGTATTTTTTTTTATATTTTAATTAATCCGGTGTTGGATAAGTCTAATTATATATCCTTGAAGGTAGTCTTTTGTGCAGTGAAAAACATATATATATATATTAAACGTTAGTTTGATATATCGAGAGACTGATATATAGAAAAATTTGCATATCTATTATATATATAACTAATTTTATAAATATTATATATTCTAATATAATCATAACTGTAATCATAACTGGCTAAACTTAACTTAATCAGACTTATCCTAATCTTAATAGTCGTAACAATAAAATAATCTATGTAATGTAACTAATTAGTATACAATTTTTATCTAATCAATGATAGTAAGTTTGATGACTATACAATATTACTATACTAATATACTAATCTTGCGTCTACATTGACTCAAACGGTAGAGTGATTGACTCACGCGTTTGAGGGCGCAGGTTTGATCCCACTTGGGGATCCTAGGTAGATACTACCTAGAAAAGTTCCTCTCCTCGAATAGGGCATTACCCGTGGGATTTGAACTTTAATCTATATATATATATATATATATATATATATATATATATATATATATTATATATATATATATATATATATATATATATATATATATATATATATATATATATATATATATATATATATAATATATATATATATATATATATATATATATATATATATATATATATATATATATATATATATATATATAGACAAAAATGAACACTGTAACCGTGTTTTGTTTTATACAGTTAAAACCCCAGGAAAATTAAATCCCAAATTTAAAAAAGTGAGACTTTCGAAGGAACAACCGTCCTTCCTCTTTCAGGCTCAAGTTTAATTAAATTTGAACCTGAAAGAGGAAGGACGGTTGTTCCTTCGAAATTTTCGCTCTTTTTTAAATTTGGGATTTAATTTTCCTGGGGTTTTAACTTGTATAAAACAAAACACGGTTACAGTGTTCATTTTTGTCTATATATATATATATATATATATATATATATATATATATATATATATATATATATATATATATATATATATATATATATATATATATATATATATATATATATATATATATATATATATATATATATATATATATATATATATATATATATATATATATATATATATATATATATATATATATATATATATATATATATATATATATATATATATATATATATATATATATATATATATATATATATATATATATATATATATATATATATATATATATATATATATATAATATATATATATAATATATATATATTATTATATTTATAAATTTTTTATATTTTTTTTTTTTTTTATTTGAAATTAAATATTTGAAATGGATGAAATGTATCTAGAATTTCCTGATATTCTCTACGATATGGAAAGAAATTTTATACTCGGTAGAGAATTAGTAAGGTTAGATACTTACTCTATTATTTTATGTACAAGTTATTACTTGAAAAGATTAAATATCCTCGCAAAACTTGACGAGATTGATTTTGAAAAGGAAGATATTCTATCTGATAGCAAAATTATTTGTCTCACTCGAGATTGGCGAAAAATAATTCTAAATAAAGTCTCAGAAATTGCTGATTCAAAATTGATGCTTTTAGAAACGCATGTAGTATTCACAATTGAACTGGTGATAGTAGAAGCTATTAGTTTTTATAAAATTGCAAAAATATATTTAATGAAAGAAAAAGATCTTTTCATCGAAAATCTAGTCTTCACAACTCAAGGGACAGTGAATCCAAAAGAGACTGTTAATAAGGTTCTTAAGATTGAGAATTTATCATACGAAAGAAAGTTCAAACTAGCAGCTTATTTCTTCTTGGGTGAAGAGATTGTTCAATATTTTAAAAATCTTACTAACCAGCAAAAACTAAGTTTTAGAGTAGATATAGATGAAGATTTTACGTGTTATTATTGGATTTGGATAATAGAAAGATCACGGAAAGTTATTAAAAAATTCTATGCTTTCTCTTTGTCTGAAAAGGGGAAAAAACTAGAGTGTAGAAGGGATATAATAAGGAGTGATTTTACATTACAGAATATCTTCCGTAGAGCAGTGAAACATCATAATGAATGTGCAGTTCAATATTTGTGGATGACTTATATATCAAAATATAGAGAAAGACAATTATTACTGGAAGAATGTATTTGCGAATATTATAATAAACCAACACATACAAATATTATTATATATTTAATATCGAAATCTAGATTATATGAGATGATAGATGTCTATATTACAAAAGGTTTTGAAATTCAGATGTTATTTTATAATAATAAAAGATGGATCGATTTATTTTTTGAATTTCTAGAAATCATACGAATATATTTTGAAGGCGATCAATATTTCTTCATCCTTTATAATATTGCAAATTCTTATCCAGGTAAAGATCCAAATGATGTTGATTTAAGATTTTTGGAGAAATTTTTTCTTATGCTGCCAGCAAGCCAAAGGAATATGTTGGAAAACTATGATGCCTCATGGAAAACTTATTATCAGCTACTTCGTGTAGTATTTGCTAATAAGGATGTAGATTTGGTAAAGCTTATTTTGGAGCCTTGCAAAAGGTCAAAGATTTTTGAATTTTTCCTTTCCCATTATGGTATGGAATTGATAGAATCTGTCATCGCAAAATTTTATCATGACTTTGCTGATGAAATCTTAAAAACATATTTAAATAAAAAGCGATTACGACAAGTAAAAAGTAAATTTTTCAATTTAAAAAACTTTGATATTTGTTACAATTGTTTGTTACTTGGTATTGATGACCTGACTGCATTTGTAGATTGGTTTAAAGATTCAGTTGATTTTTCTATCATACATGAATTTAAATCTAACCTTCCCTATGCATCTAGCGGAAAAGTTGTGAAATATCTGTTATTTTCTTTAAGAAAATATCCATATTTCAAGCCAACTTTGTATACACAAAAAATTTTGGAATGGTGTGTGGGACACGAAAATATTGATATGATAAAATTAAAAATTTTACTACAAACTAAAGAAGAAGAAGATGAAGATGAATTTGAAAGACCAGTAATTAAGTGCTACGAAAATATAATTGAATTAGTTCTTGAATCATATTGGAAACTTTTAAATGAAATTTTGACTTGGATTGGATATACCGATGATAAAAAGCAAATGTTGGGAAGAAAACTACTGCTAGAGACCTCTTTATTTGAAGAGATATTGAAAAAAACTGATGGCTTAAATTACATATATGAATTCTCTGATTGGTTAATGAAAGATTTATGTATTAAAGAAAAGGATGAATGCATAAAGAATTTTAGAACAAAGGTATTTAAAACAATAAAATTATTTCTTAACCCATTAATTATGAAATGGGACCTTGAAGGTATCAAAAAAGCAATAACATGGTGTAATCAGCCTGCAAGTAAGTCTAAAAGTCTTAGAAAGGATATTATTGAAATGGTAAAATTCTATAAACTTGACACAGAGGAAGCGAATAAGGAGTTTAATGAACTTTCCAAATGGTTCAAGAAATTGTAAAATTCTTCTGAAGTAGTAATACTTGCTTTAAATTAGTTTATATTTTAATGTTTTAATAAAAATTTTTTAATTATTATTTATTATTAAAGAAGTAATACTTGTAAGTGGATTTATATTTTAATGCTTTGCTCTTTTATTTTTGTAAAAATTATTTATTTATTTATTTATTCATTATTTTAAAATAAAACTATAAAATATTTTGAAATAAAACTTTGATCCTTAAAACGGGTTTTCATTATCATTTACAGTAGGTATATTATTTAAAATTAATATTAATATACAAAATTATACATTCATACTTTCTTCAGTTCAGTTGAGGCAGAAGGAAAACATCATTAATGAGATCTTTAAATATTCCCAAAACTTATTTTGGATTGACTTAAGGTAAAGCTTTGTGCGGAATTCTCCTTAAAAGATTTTACTTTATTTTACTTTATTTTTTTTTAATTAAATTTATTACTTATTCCATTTACATGAATTTCAAATTTTAATTTTTCATAAGTTTTATAATAAATTTTATGTATTTGCCAAATATTGTAAGAGAATAGCATTTTGTTAGATTACGCATCAATTGGGTTGGCTGAGTTTTCTATTATTTTATATTTCTGCCACTCATAGAAAATAGCCCTGCCTTTGAGCTGTGGTATACTGTTAATAAAAGAAATATAAATAAAAAATAATTACAATGATTGAAAATGTAAGATTAATTCAAATGGGTTTTGGATGGCAAGGAAAAAAATTAAATGAATCCGTAACTTAATTAAAGGAATATTAAAAATTAATGCACAATATAAAAACTTAATTATTATAATTATAATTTTATGTAATTTTATAAGTTATAAATAAGATAAAATTATATTTTAATAGAATGGCTTAAATTTATTTCATGCGTCCCAGAAAACTTACGTAAAATAATTATTTTAATGGGATTAAGAATCTATATGGTTCAAGGTATGAAATTACTGGAAGTAAACTGAACAATAGGTTTACACTGACCATTCTGGAACTAGTGTAAGAGTTAATAGTTAAGAATAGACAGTGGTGAAGTTCATGATGAGCAAACGAAGTAGATAAACGTGAGAAATTTCTGGAATGATTATTCCACATGTTCATTGAAAGATTGATACACTTTTTCTGAGTAAGTAGTTTCTATCTTGATAATTATATGGTGAAAGAAGAACTAGTCGAACATACTGTAGGATGAAAGTGTTAATTTTTGTGACAGAACATTTTATATATCTCTGACCTAACTACTTTTAGTTTGCAAATTAGTTCTCCAAGAATGATAGTGAATTTAGAGATCATCAATTATTGGATGTCCTCCATTCAAAATGGATGCAATTTCTCCACAAATTTTAATTAATTTAATTCAGAGAATGACAATGAATTAAGGGACCATCAAGAATTGGATGTCCTCCATTCTAAATGGATGCAATTTCTCTTCTAATATTAATTAATTTAATTCAAAGAACGATAATGAATTTAAGGGCGTTCTTTCTAAATGTTATTTCTCCATAAATAATATAATTAATTAAAAAATTTAAGACAAGAATATTGCTAATCAAAAAAATCAAGTCAATCAATAGTGGTTTTTATATACAATTATAAGAAATCGACTGAAAATTCAACTAGTTTCATTCAAATTTAGAATGTTGCTTGAAGTTAAAGGTAAAATTAGTAAAAAAAAGAAAAAGCTGAGTATTATTCGAGCTTTTTATTTAAGTAATAGAAGAGAAAACGATGACTTTTATTTCAATGTCATTTCTCTTCTATTTGCTTTTCCTGGTAAGATTTTCTTTTCAAATGGAGAATTTTAAAGACCTATGCGTTGTCCCATTCACACTTTACATTTAGAAGATGAGTTCATTCTAATACGAGATAATGCCATACCACCCGCTGCTCGAATAGTGCATGAATACCCGAGTCATATATACATTAGAACTTTCGACTGAACAACATACAGGCCAGGTCTTATTAATCAAATAAAATATAACTATTCCAATAATAAATAATGAAAATAATAATGGTAATAATAATAATAATAATAATAATAATAATAATAATAATAATAATAATAATAATAATAATAATAATAATAATAATAACATAATAATAATAATAATAATAATAATAATAATAATAATAATAATAAATAATAATAATAATAATAATAATAATAATAATAATAATAATAACTAATCAATAATAAATAATAATAATTATAATAATTAAATAATAATAAGTGATAATGATTAAAACAGAAAAAGAGCTAGTCATTTGTCAGCTCCAAAAGATTATACTTTCCAGCATATTATTATTATTATTATTATTATTATTATTATTATTATTATTATTTTATATTATTATTATTATTATTATTATTATTATTATTATTATTATTATTATTATTATTATTATTATATTATTATTATTTATTTATTATTCATTATTATTAAGTAAAACAAAAAATAAATGGACTTAAAATGTGTATCAGTTTTTGTTGAACTTTATTTGGTGTTTGAGGAAAAATAAGTAAAAGTTTTTTTTTTTTTTAACTGAATTTTTCCTAAAATTATTTCTTAAATAAATTATTTATTTATTTTTAATTTTTTTTTGAAATGAAATCAAACTTTTCCTTCCCTTATGTAAATTTTTTGAGTATTTAGCAACTTTAACTAATTTTCAGGCATGTCGTTCCTAAACTTATTTATTAAAACCATGTTTCACTACAATCCATATTCGAAGAAATTCCTACAAGAATTGTTTAAATTAATCTGGGGAGAGGGCCACGAGCTCTCATTGCGTGTAGACGTGTTTCACTCGCTCTGAACTCGTGATGGCGTGAAGGGGATATTTTGTCTGTCTGGAAACGGCATATGCCCTCGTTGGTGAGGTAGTATCAAAAATAAGTAAATAAATAAATAAATAAATAAATTCTGGGAAATGAAGACTTCCGAATAGTTAGAGAGAAGTCTACTAATCCAGTTAGAACTTTCCTGGATAAATAGAAAGATGATATACTGTTTCAATTAGAAATTTATCCCGGAAGCTTAGAGAGAAGGCCTTTCTGATTAAATCAGAAAACCTTCTCGAAACTTATAGAGAGGGCCTATTTTAAATTAGAAAACCTTCCCGGAAGAGTCGAGAAAAGGCATACTGATTAAATTAGAAAACCTTCCCGGAATAGTAGAGTGAGAGAGAGGACCTACTGACAGAATTAGAACACCTTCCAGGAAGAGTAGATAAAGGGCTACTGATCAAAATAATGAGTTAAAGTTTAGGTTTCTATAACAACTGGAACAGGGATAAAGCGTTGTCAGTTCTAAGTAAATTCTAACTAGTGTCACCTAGCTTAATATATATTATATATATATATATATTAATATATGTAATACTATACTATATATATATATATATATTTATTATATCATTATATATATATAGTATATATATATATATATATATATATAATTATGTTATATTGGGATAAAAAAAAAAAATCAGTATCGATATAAATATCGATACACTTTGACCATTCCTATGCAAAATTACATTAGCTTTAGTAAGTGAAAGAAGTGTTCTTAATATTAGACTATCAGTTATATATTTTTGAATTAGCCAAAACTGTTGTATATGCCAAAAATATATTTATTCCATTGAAATGCTTTGTTGAGGAAGAAAATTAAAAGAATTATTGTTTTTGTAGTTGAGCTTATTTGTTTACTAAATATGTAAGAATGGTGAAATGAATGCAGATGTAGTTAATAAGATAATTTGGTAAAGTGAAATATATAAAAAGTCTTAAGAGCTTAATTTTCTTCCTCAACAAAGCATTTCAATGGAATAAATATATTTTTGGCAAAAGTTCTTTATATGCTTATTTTACATGTTTAAAATTTCGAGATTTAAATCAGTCATCAAAACCCAAAATAAACTTATAGAAGTTCTTAAATTTAATTAAAAAATAAAGCAATTGAAAAGAATTTCTTTTAAACTACGATAAAATTCACTTAACACATTTCGTTAGCAAATAGAATTATGTACCATAAGCTTATTAAAAACTCTGTAATCAATATGAAAAATAAATTAGCACCTAATATTACCTTTTTGACTATCTAGTATTTACAATCATCCTTAAAAAGCTCTTAAAATTTTTTATATATTTCACTTTACCAAATTATCTTATTAACTACATCTGCATTCATTTCACCATTCTTACATATTTAGTAAACAAATAAGCTCAACTACAAAAACAATAATTCTTTTAATTTTCTTCCTCAACAAAGCATTTCAATGGAATAAATATATTTTTGGCATATACAACAGTTTTAGCTAATTCAAAAAATATATAACTGATAGTCTAATATTAAGAACACTTCTTTCACTTACTAAAGCTAATGTAATTTTGCATAGGAATGGTCAAAGTGTATCGATATTTATATCGATACTGATTTTTTTTTTTGTTTAATTTATATATATATATATATAATATATATATATATATATATATATATATATATAATATATATATATAATATATATTATATATATTTATATATATATATATATATATATATATATATATATATATATATATAATATATATATATAATATATATCCTTTTAGCTAGGTGACACTAGTTAGAATTTACTTAGAACTGACAACGCTTTATCCCTGTTCCAGTTGTTATAGAAACCTAAACTTTAACTCATTATTTTGATCAGTAGCCCTTTATCTACTCTTCCTGGAAGGTGTTCTAATTCTGTCAGTAGGTCCTCTCTCTCACTCTACTATTCCGGGAAGGTTTTCTAATTTAATCAGTATGCCTTTTCTCGACTCTTCCGGGAAGGTTTTCTAATTTAAAATAGGCCCTCTCTATAAGTTTCGAGAAGGTTTTCTGATTTAATCAGAAAGGCCTTCTCTCTAAGCTTCCGGGATAAATTTCTAATTGAAACAGTATATCATCTTTCTATTTATCCAGGAAAGTTCTAACTGGATTAGTAGACTTCTCTCTAACTATTCGTCGAAGTTCTTCATTTCCAAGATTATTTATTTATTTATTTATTTATTTATTTATTTATTTACTTATTTTTTTGATAGCGGACCTCACCAACGAGGGCATATGCCGTCCTTCCAGGCAGACAAAATATTCTCCTTCACGCCATCACGAGTTCAGAGCGAGTGAAACACGTCTACACGCAATGAGAGCTCGTGGCCCTCTCCCCAGATTAATTTAAACAATTCTTGTAGGAATTTCTTCGAATATGGATTGTAGTGAAACATGGTTTTAATAAATAAGTTTAGGAACGACATGCCTGAAAATTAGTTAAAGTTGCTAAATACTCAAAAAATTTACATAAGGGAAGGAAAAGTTTGATTTCATTTCAAAAAAAAATTAAAAATAAATAAATAATTTATTTAAGAAATAATATTTAGGAAAAATTCAGGTTAGAAAAAAAAAAACTTTTACTTTATTTTTCCTCAAATACCAAATAAAGTTCAACAAAAACTGATACACATTTTAAGTCCATTTATTTTTTGTTTTATACTTACAGAATATGAAAGAGAAATAATAATAATAATGATAATAATAAAAATAATAATAATAATAATAATAATAATATAATAATAATAATAATAATAATAATAATAATAATAATAATATATAATAATAATATAAAATAATAATAATAATGCTGGAAAGTATAATCTTTTGGAGCTGACAAATGACTAGCTCTTTTTCTGTTTTTTAATCATTAGCTCACTATTATTATTATTATTATTATTATATTATTATATTATTATTATTATTATTATTATTATCATTATTATTATCATTAAAAAATAGAAAATCACTAAGTTTATTTTCTATTTCTGTTGTAGATTGTTGTCAAGAATAATTTTAAAGAAACTAAGCAATGTTCAGAAGTTTGGAAATCATATGTAGGACTTTTATTATTATTATTATTATTATTATTATTATTATTATTATTATTATTATTACTATTATTATTATTATTATTATTATTATTATTATTATTATTATTATTATTATTATTATTATATTATATTATATTATATATTATTATTATTATTATTATTTATTATTATTATTATTATTATTATTATCATTATTATTTTTATCATTATTATTTTCATTATTATTATTATTATTATTACGTCATTTTTATATTGGAATAGTTATATTTTATTTGATTAATAAGACCTGGTCTGTATGTTGTTCAGTCGAAAGTTCTAATGTGTATATGACTCGGGTATTCATGCACTATTCGAGCAGCGGGTGGTATGGCATTATCTCGTATTAGAATGAACTCATCTTCTAAATGTAAAGTGTGAATGGGACAACGCATAGGTCTTTAAAATTCTCCATTTGAAAAGAAAATCTTACCAGGAAAAGCAAATAGAAGAGAAATGACATTGAAATAAAAGTCATCGTTTTCTCTTCTATTACTTAAATAAAAAGCTCGAATAATACTCAGCTTTTTCTTTTTTTTACTAATTTTACCTTTAACTTCAAGCAACATTCTAAATTTGAATGAAACTAGTTGAATTTTCAGTCGATTTCTTATAATTGTATATAAAAACCACTATTGATTGACTTGATTTTTTTGATTAGCAATATTCTTGTCTTAAATTTCTTTTAAATTAATTAATATTATTTATGGAGAAATAACATTTAGAAAGAACGCCCTTAAATTCATTATCGTTCTTTGAATTAAATTAATTAATATTAGAAGAGAAATTGCATCCATTTAGAATGGAGGACATCCAATTCTTGATGGTCCCTTAATTCATTGTCATTCTCTGAATTAAATTAATTAAAATTTGTGGAGAAATTGCATCCATTTTGAATGGAGGACATCCAATAATTGATGATCTCTAAATTCACTATCATTCTTGGAGAACTAATTTGCAAACTAAAAGTAGTTAGGTCAGAGATATATAAAATGTTCTGTCACAAAAATTAACACTTTCATCCTACAGTATGTTCGACTAGTTCTTCTTTCACCATATAATTATCAAGATAGAAACTACTTACTCAGAAAAAGTGTATCAATCTTTCAATGAACATGTGGAATAATCATTCCAGAAATTTCTCACGTTTATCTACTTCGTTTGCTCATCATGAACTTCACCACTGTCTATTCTTAACTATTAACTCTTACACTAGTTCCAGAATGGTCAGTGTAAACCTATTGTTCAGTTTACTTCCAGTAATTTCATACCTTGAACCATATAGATTCTTAATCCCATTAAAATAATTATTTTACGTAAGTTTTCTGGGACGCATGAAATAAATTTAAGCCATTCTATTAAAATATAATTTTATCTTATTTATAACTTATAAAATTACATAAAATTATAATTATAATAATTAAGTTTTTATATTGTGCATTAATTTTTAATATTCCTTTAATTAAGTTACGGATTCATTTAATTTTTTTCCTTGCCATCCAAAACCCATTTGAATTAATCTTACATTTTCAATCATTGTAATTATTTTTTATTTATATTTCTTTTATTAACAGTATACCACAGCTCAAAGGCAGGGCTATTTTCTATGAGTGGCAGAAATATAAAATAATAGAAAACTCAGCCAACCCAATTGATGCGTAATCTAACAAAATGCTATTCTCTTACAATATTTGGCAAATACATAAAATTTATTATAAAACTTATGAAAAATTAAAATTTGAAATTCATGTAAATGGAATAAGTAATAAATTTAATTAAAAAAATAAAGTAAATAAAGTAAAATCTTTTAAGGAGAATTCCGCACAAAGCTTTACCTTAAGTCAATCCAAAATAAGTTTTGGGAATATTTAAAGATCTCATTAATGATGTTTTCCTTCTGCCTCAACTGAACTGAAGAAAGTATGAATGTATAATTTTGTATATTAATTTTAAATAATATACCTACTGTAAATGATAATGAAAACCCGTTTTAAGGATCAAAGTTTTATTTCAAAATATTTTATAGTTTTATTTTAAAATAATGATAAATAAATAAATGAATAATTTTACAAAAATAAAAGAGCAAAGCATTAAAATATAAATCCACTTACAAGTATTACTTCTTTAATAATAATAATGATAATTAAAATTTTTTATTAAAACATTAAAATATAAACTAATTTAAAGCAAGTATTACTACTTCAGAAGAATTTTACAATTTCTTGAACCATTTGGAAAGTTCATTAAACTCCTTATTCGCTTCCTCTGTGTCAAGTTTATAGAATTTTACCATTTCAATAATATCCTTTCTAAGACTTTTAGACTTACTTGCAGGCTGATTACACCATGTTATTGCTTTTTTGATACCTTCAAGGTCCCATTTCATAATTAATGGGTTAAGAAATAATTTTATTGTTTTAAATACCTTTGTTCTAAAATTCTTTATGCATTCATCCTTTTCTTTAATACATAAATCTTTCATTAACCAATCAGAGAATTCATATATGTAATTTAAGCCATCAGTTTTTTTCAATATCTCTTCAAATAAAGAGGTCTCTAGCAGTAGTTTTCTTCCCAACATTTGCTTTTTATCATCGGTATATCCAATCCAAGTCAAAATTTCATTTAAAAGTTTCCAATATGATTCAAGAACTAATTCAATTATATTTTCGTAGCACTTAATTACTGGTCTTTCAAATTCATCTTCATCTTCTTCTTCTTTAGTTTGTAGTAAAATTTTTAATTTTATCATATCAATATTTTCGTGTCCCACACACCATTCCAAAATTTTTTGTGTATACAAAGTTGGCTTGAAATATGGATATTTTCTTAAAGAAAATAACAGATATTTCACAACTTTTCCGCTAGATGCATAGGGAAGGTTAGATTTAAATTCATGTATGATAGAAAAATCAACTGAATCTTTAAACCAATCTACAAATGCAGTCAGGTCATCAATACCAAGTAACAAACAATTGTAACAAATATCAAAGTTTTTTAAATTGAAAAATTTACTTTTTACTTGTCGTAATCGCTTTTTATTTAAATATGTTTTTAAGATTTCATCAGCAAAGTCATGATAAAATTTTGCGATGACAGATTCTATCAATTCCATACCATAATGGGAAAGGAAAAATTCAAAAATCTTTGACCTTTTGCAAGGCTCCAAAATAAGCTTTACCAAATCTACATCCTTATTAGCAAATACTACACGAAGTAGCTGATAATAAGTTTTCCATGAGGCATCATAGTTTTCCAACATATTCCTTTGGCTTGCTGGCAGCATAAGAAAAAATTTCTCCAAAAATCTTAAATCAACATCATTTGGATCTTTACCTGGATAAGAATTTGCAATATTATAAAGGATGAAGAAATATTGATCGCCTTCAAAATATATTCGTATGATTTCTAGAAATTCAAAAAATAAATCGATCCATCTTTTATTATTATAAAATAACATCTGAATTTCAAAACCTTTTGTAATATAGACATCTATCATCTCATATAATCTAGATTTCGATATTAAATATATAATAATATTTGTATGTGTTGGTTTATTATAATATTCGCAAATACATTCTTCCAGTAATAATTGTCTTTCTCTATATTTTGATATATAAGTCATCCACAAATATTGAACTGCACATTCATTATGATGTTTCACTGCTCTACGGAAGATATTCTGTAATGTAAAATCACTCCTTATTATATCCCTTCTACACTCTAGTTTTTTCCCCTTTTCAGACAAAGAGAAAGCATAGAATTTTTTAATAACTTTCCGTGATCTTTCTATTATCCAAATCCAATAATAACACGTAAAATCTTCATCTATATCTACTCTAAAACTTAGTTTTTGCTGGTTAGTAAGATTTTTAAAATATTGAACAATCTCTTCACCCAAGAAGAAATAAGCTGCTAGTTTGAACTTTCTTTCGTATGATAAATTCTCAATCTTAAGAACCTTATTAACAGTCTCTTTTGGATTCACTGTCCCTTGAGTTGTGAAGACTAGATTTTCGATGAAAAGATCTTTTTCTTTCATTAAATATATTTTTGCAATTTTATAAAAACTAATAGCTTCTACTATCACCAGTTCAATTGTGAATACTACATGCGTTTCTAAAAGCATCAATTTTGAATCAGCAATTTCTGAGACTTTATTTAGAATTATTTTTCGCCAATCTCGAGTGAGACAAATAATTTTGCTATCAGATAGAATATCTTCCTTTTCAAAATCAATCTCGTCAAGTTTTGCGAGGATATTTAATCTTTTCAAGTAATAACTTGTACATAAAATAATAGAGTAAGTATCTAACCTTACTAATTCTCTACCGAGTATAAAATTTCTTTCCATATCGTAGAGAATATCAGGAAATTCTAGATACATTTCATCCATTTCAAATATTTAATTTCAAATCAAATAAAAAAAAAAATTTTTCCAAATTTTTTTTTTTTTTTTTTTTTTTTTTTTTTATTATATATATATATATATAATATATATAATATATATAATATATATATATATATATATATATATATATATATATATATATATATATATATATATATATATATATATATATATATATATATATTATATATATAATATATATAATATATATATAATATATATTAATATATTAATTAATAATTTTATATATATATAGTTTGGTGACGAAGTTGGCTTTCTAAATACTCCGCACATACAACAATTATACAATTACAATTATACATATACAATTAAAACCCCAGGAAGTTAAAACACAAATTTAAAAAAAAGTGAGACTTTCGAAGGAGCAACCGTCCTTCCTCTTTCAAGCTCAAGTTTAATACTTGTTTAATACAAGTATTAAACTTGAGCCTGAAAGAGGAAGGACGGTTGCTTCTTCGAAAGTTTCGCTTTTTTTAAATTTGAGTTTTAATTTCCT
>SEYY01021098.1:0-10702 GCA_009176605.1 Armadillidium nasatum
ATATATATTATATATATATATATATATATATATATATATATATATATATATATATATATATATATATATATATATATATATATATATATATATATATCCGCATCCGCATTCATCAAAATTAACATCCGCATCCGCATCGCCATCCGCATTTTAAAATAATCCGCATCCGCAAATTAAAATATGACATCCGATCCATCACTAATATATATATATATATATATATATATATATATATATATATATATATATATATATATATATATATATATATATATATATATATATATATATTTTTTTTTTTTTTTTCAGATGGATGCCAGTTCTGCAACCATATTAAATAGTGGAAGATTTTGTTTTGACCCTTTTAATGTACATAAAAAAAAGATAAAGAAAAATCTTCTAAATGTGACAAAAAATTTGATTGAGAAATATCCTAATTTAAATTTTGAGGTATACCATAAATTATGTAGTAACTGTCGCAAAAAATTAACAAAGGATAAAAGTGAAGAGGGTTCTTCATCAAGTCAATCATTGCATTCCTCTCCTGAAGTGGAATCTGCCCAACATGAAGTTGATGATGATGGTGCTGAAATGGAATATGAAGTTAGTGAAATTAATAAATCATTGGTCTCGCTTGAAGAAACGCCAATTAAATTATCTAAACTATCAAGCAAACCCAGTTATGCCAAGAAAAAGCTATGTAAAGTAACAACAGCTTTTAAAAGGAAACTTGAACTAGCCACTGGGCAACCAATTACAGACAGTGACACTGATAATACAGAAATAGAAATTCTTCAACAGTTAAAAGAAAAATTCAATGAGGAATCTACAAGCAGAAGTGAAAAGCTTTCTATTTTAACTATCTTGCCAAAAAGCTGGCCAATAACAAGAATAATGAAAGAGTTTAATTGCTCCAATTTCATGGCTAGGCAAGCAAAGAATTTGGCAAAAGAGAAAGGAGTGTTCTCAACACCGAATGTAAGATTAGGAAAAAGACTAGACAGTGAACACGTTTCCATTGTAATTGACTTCTATCATTCAGCAGATGTGTCCAGAGAAATGCCAGGGAATGAAAGATTGTGTGTCTGTAAAAGGAGTTGATGGAACGAGAGAAAAGAAGCAAAAGTTTCTAATCCTGTGCAACTTAAAGGAAGCATATCAGCTTTTCAAAGAGAAGCACCCAGATATCAAAATCGGGTTTTCAAAGTTCGCAGAACTTCGTCCAAAAGAATGTGTATTACCAAGGTCAAGTGGTACTCATGTTGTGTGTCTTTGTACTATACATCAAAATGTTAAACTCATGTTAGCAGCTATAGTTAACATATTTAAATGCGAGACACCATGCTTGTTGGATAGCCCAGGAACATCGACAGAAATTAGTGAGATTGATACAAATTATATTTGTCATTACAGTCACTGTCTTGCATTTCTCCAATGTAATCCACCACAGGAGCTATGTTTCTTTGGAAAATGTGATAACTGCCCTAAAGAAGAAAAATTAGTTCATCTTCTAAATAATGCTTTTGATAGAAAAGGAGTTGATGAGATAGAGTTTAAGGAATGGGTTTCAACAGACCGGTCTACATTACAAACTCAAAAGCTTGTTGTGGAAGAATTTATACAATTATTTTATGAAAAGCTCAAGGTACTCTTGCAACATGATTTTATAGCAAAAAGACAAATGGCATTTCTACAGGAATTGAAAGAGAAACTTGGCCAAGGAGAGATGTTAGTTATTGGTGATTTTTCTGAAAATTATTCATTTATCGTGCAAGATGCAGCACAGTCATTTCACTGGAATAACTGTCAAGCAACAATACATCCATATGTCATTTATTACCGCCAGGATAATAAATTAATGCATAAAAGTTTTGTTTCAATTTCTGAATGCAACCAGCACGATGTAATTGCAGTTAACCTTTTTCAAACTCGCCTAATAGAGTTTCTTAAATTGTCTCATCAAATAACCAAAATATTTTACTTTAGTGATGGTTGTGCTGGACAATACAAAAACAGGAAGAATTTTCTAAACCTTTCTTATCACCAAAGAAGATTTTAAAGTTGATGCTGAATGGCACTTTTTTGCAACCAGTCATGGAAAAGGGCCATGTGATGGCATTGGTGGATCTGTGAAGAGGCTTGCCTCCAGGGCAAGCCTTCAAAGAACTGGAAATGACGATCATATTTTGGATGCATTTGCACTCTATAAATTTGCAGTTAAGACTCTTCCATCTATTTCATTCACTTTTACGACTATGGAAGATCATGAAAAGCATCGGGAAAAGTTGGATAAACGGTTATCATATTCAAGAACTATTCCAGGTAAATCTATAAATTTATACAGTTATTTAAATAATTTAGATAAGTTTTCATATAATATATATAATTAAATGTCAAAATATATGATACATATGCATTTAATATTTGAACTACAAAATAGATTAAATAATTAAAATGTAATATTTATTTACAGGAACCCATCAAATTCATTTCATCAAACCTATCTGTAAGGGTCAAGTTGAAGTCCGCTCATATTCTTCTTCATCTGAATTCAGAAAAGAAAGTACATCTTTACTTCAAGGAAACACTATTTCATTAACATCTTTGAAAGGTTATTGCATTGCAGCTTATGATGAGCACTGGTATCTTGCCTGTATATTGGAAGTAAAACATGATAGTAATGAAGTAAGCTTGAGCTTCCTGCATCCTCATGGGCCTGCACCCTCCTTCGTGTTTCAATCACCTCAAGATGTACTCATCATTGATGTCAGTGACATCTTAATGAGTGTAAGCCCGGTAACAAAAACCGGAAGAACGTATACATTGACAAAGGTAGAATATGGAAAAGCTGAAAATATGTTTGCCAGGTCGAAATAAAAAAATTTAAATTTTTTAAAATAAAATATATATATATATATATATATATATATATATATATATATATATATATATATATATATATATATATATATATATATATATATATATATATATATATATATATATATATATATATATATATATAAGTACTAAAAGGTTTTACAAAAAAAGAAAGCTTCTTTCATCAAGTGTCCATCATTATATAACCTTACAATATATCGATAAAATAAGAATCACTGTAATTTTAAAAAAAGTGAAAAAATGTGATATTTGTACTTATTAAATTGCTTATATTTTCTAAACCAAGCCAAAGCCCAAAAATAATTCATTAAAAAAATTAAAATATACATATATGATGGATCGGATGTCATATTTTCCAATTTGCGGATGCGGATGTTGAATTTTGGAGAAGTGCGGATGCGGATGTTTAATTTTGAAAGTGCGATGCGGATGTTGAATTTTGGAAAGTGCGGATGCGGATGCGGATTTTGAATTTTCGAAAAGTTCGGATGCGGATGTTAATTTTGATGAGGATACGGATGTTAATTATATATATATATATATATATATATATATATATATATATATATATATATATATATATATATATATATATATATATATATATATATATATATATATATATATATTATATTTCACTATCACCTTTCCCACTTTCATGAGGTGGTGCCCGGAACAATTCCCTTACAAACATAACTATTCTTACCTTTCAACGCTTTCACCACCTCCCTCCATCTCTGTCTCCACAAATCTTCTACCCTCGTCTAAACTCAAATTCCTTCCATCAAAATCACTCTCACTCCATCCATCCATCTCCACTTCGCCTTCCCATCCCCCTACCCTTCCCCTATCTACATCGGATCTACGTACCTTGCCAACCATTCTGTTCTCTTTCATTCTTCACATATGTCCAAACCATTTTAGCACATCCTCCTCCTCTCTATCAATTACACCCTTCTTCCATTTACACATCTCCCTTATTCTTTCATTTCTAATCCTATCAATCCTTCTCAATTTATATATCGCTCTCAAATCTTTCATCTCAAAGACATTGAAACTTTTTCTCGACCGAGCACTTATCGTCTATGTTTCACACACATACAATACAGAAGGTGAACACATACATTCAAACATTCTTTTCTTTATTTCTTTTGAAATTTTTCCTTTCTTCCATACTTTTCTTAGGCTCCCCAATACTTTCATTCCTTCTACCACTCTGTTCTTTATTCCTTTTCCGTCCCACTCTTACCTTCCACCCAACATTACTAGATATTTGAATTCATTCACCTCCTCAAGTTTCCATTCTCACACTTCTACAAACCAATTCCTCTCTCCACATTTCCTCATCCCCACCTCCAATCCTCATAACTTTACTCTTCGCTGGATTGAATTTCAATCTCGTGTTTGCACATTTCCCTTCAAACTCTCTCACAAGTATTCTCATCTTTTCTCCAGATTCTGCCGCATCATCTGCAAAAAGTAAAACATTCACTTCACATTCACCTTCCATATTTCTCAACGTAATACTCTTCCCTTCTCTCTCCATTTTTCTAAGTAAACCATTTATCAATAGATTAAATAACATGGAGATATTACAAACCCCTGTCTCAATCCCACTCCTATGCTAAACCAATCCGATAGTTCTCTCTTCACCCTCACTCTTGATCTACAATTCGCATATATATATATATATATATATATATATATATATATATATATATATATATATATATATATATATATATATATATATATATATATATATATATATATATATATATTTTTTTTTTTTTTTTTTACAAAACGCCACCACTCACGGGCAGAGCCCTTTTCAAGGAGGGGGCACACACACAAGGACAAAACTCACACAAACACACACACCTAACGCACAGCCCTCAGGTGGGCGCAGACGGAAGACTTGAAGAGTGGAAGATTAAATACAGTTGGAAAAATAGAAGATGGTAGAGAATTCCACAGAATAGAGGTGGCTGGAAAGAATAAGGTACCACAACGAGGCTAGCCTGGGAATTCCCTACGTCCACACAAAATTGGTGCGAAAGCAGGGCACCCCTCGTGCGCAACGGTGGAGGAATGCGAGAGGCCAATTCCCTCGAGCACCTGCCATTGTAGTACCTGTAGAAAAGAGATAGCGCGCCAACGTCACGTCGCAGGGACAGAGGGTCAAGAGAGTTTGAAAGTAGGGGACAGTTTATTAATCTCATAGCTTTTGACTCAACCCTATCCAGAAGAGAGGAGGAGCAGAGCCCCCCCAAATGTGAGAACAGTACTCCATACAAGGGCGAATAAGACCCTTATATATCTGGAGTAACTGCTCAGAAGAAAAAAACTCTCGCAACCTGAACAGAACTCCCAGCTTCTTAGAGGCAGCTTTAGCAACCATTGTGATATGTGGTTTCGAAGACAGTTTGTTGTTTATGTTTAGACCAAGAATGTTAATGTTATTTACAGGTGAGACGGAAGAGCCATCGAAGAGGATAGGAAAGTTAGGAGGTGTTTTTGGGAGGGAGATGTAAAGAAGTTGAGTTTTTAAAGAGTTGAATTTCACAAGGTTGCTATGTCCCCACCGGGAAATTCCATCCAGATCGGCAAGAATATATATATATATATATATATATATATATATATATATATATATATATATATATATATATATATATATATATATATATATATATATATATATATATATATATATATATATAGTGATGGATCGGATGTCATATTTTCTAATTTGCGGATGCGGATGCGGATGCGGATGTCGGATGTCGAATTTGGATGGATGCGGATGTTGAATTTTTTAAAGTGCGGATGCGGATGCGGATGTTGAATTTCCGAAAGTGCGGATGCGGATGCGGATGTTGGATGCGGATGCGGATGTTGATTTTTGTGCGGATGTTCTGCATCCGCGCATGCGGATGCGGATGCGGATGCCATCACTAATACATATATAACAATAATTCAGCAAAGTTTGAAAAAAATCGAAGAAAAGGTTTTTTTTTCAAGGTCAAGGTCACCAATAGGTCAAATTTTTTATTTGACCTCCGAGGTCAAAATCATCTAAATAAATGTTGTACCGCTATTCAAGATCTTTTAAATGGTCTTTACACGATGCTTCTAAGTGCCATAGAAGCCGAGATATTGTATTTTGACCTCGGACTACTCTCTGAAAATTGACATTTTTGACCAAAGTTTCAAAGGTCATATTTTCTGAACCGTATGAGCTAGAGACCTGCAATAAACGCCATTCATATTTTCTCAACAAGATCTGTTAGTGTGCCATTTTTCATAAAAATCGAAAGGGGTCGCGGAAAAAATTGGCAAATTTAAGTTGAAGTAACTCGGAATGACCCTATAACTTTGTGACAGTCGGGGGCCACTACTGAACATTGCATTAACCGTTGACTGGTCACTAAGGTTTACATATGTTCAAGGGACAAGCATTGTTACATCTATCATTTTAGTTGATCCCTAAAAGATATTTCTACTGACTGTCAACGTCAAATTAGGATTAATGAAGAATTTTGTTAAAGCAGTGTGTAATGTAAATTGAAATGGTTTCTGAAGAATAGTGCAGCAAAATTGAATGAGAGTATTTTTGTTGGGCTATAAATCAGTGGACTGTTGAAAGATAGAGTTTCAGAAGGCATTCAATCCGATGGAATTAAAGGCCTGACTTGCTTTCAAATAGATTAGTACAAATTTTTTGGAAAATAGTCACAAACATATAAGAATGGAGTTCAGAACCTTATCAAAGCATGTAAAGATGAGAATTATATACCTATGAAAATCCACTTTTGGCATTGTCATTGTTGCTTTTAAGTGATGAACAGAGTGTGAACATTTCTATAAAGACTTTCGAAATAAGAAAAATCGTTACCAAAGTTTTTGGAATGAAAGTATGATTTTGGATCATTGAACCAGATTAGATTTATAAAAGGAAACTGTACTCACAGTACCTTTATTTAAAAACTTTCATTGCATTGCATATTTAATGAAAATGATTGCTAATATTGAAAAAAAAACAACTTTAAAACTTTAAAAACTATACATGCTAGCAAACATCTAAAATCAGATTTGGATTCCGCGGGAAAAATTCATTCTGAAAAGTAGACTTTCTTCTGAAAGGATTAAAAAAATTTAATTTTGTCATCCAGTTATAAATAATACTTATTATTTTTATTAGATTTATATTAATTTTAGGTGTTTATCTTTCTCTTTGTATTTTCGTTGGGTTACTGTGAGATGACAGGCACTTCTTCTCATGGTAATGTAATCTTATTATCTCTATCTGTCCACTACAACTTCTTTGACCGTTATAATTCTGGTTCTTTGTTAGATTTGGTAAATAAGCTATCATAGTGAATTACATTAATAGTTTTCACTGAGTGTTGATTTCAAGTAGTGCTTGCTAGGACCTTCATTACACCCATTCATACTGGTATCTTGTAGGGGGAATCAAAAATGCTATTTGTAATAGTAAACTTGTAAATAATAATAATATTTGTAATTGTACCGTAACTACCACTACTTCCATTATAATCATAATAACAAGTGCAACTTCCCCCTTGCAGAACAGTGTTGCATAAATGTTAATAGTGATAAGAAATTACCATACAAAAATATATCCATCTGAAAGAAACAAAAAGTAACCTATAAAAGCAGAAATATAGAAATATTTCCATATCACTATATAAGCAAGAAGTTAATTAAGATGATGTAATTTATGAGAAGAGCAAATAGTAATTGTTATAATTAAAAAATAGTGTAGAATAAAATCAAAGATAGATATATGGGCAGAGAAGAGAAACTTTAAATAAAGAGGAAAAATAATGTCCTGCTATTTGTAAAACTTTTTTTAAAATTATAATGCAAACTTATTGCATAGTTTATAAGTGAAATGATTTTTTTCTTCTACTGTTTAGATAAATAAGAAATACTCATTTATATTTTTATGTATAATATTTTGACTGAACAATAGGATGATAAAATGGAAGTTGTGATTTTACATGATATTACTTTGATTTCTTTGCAGAATTCTTGTAGTGCACAAACGCTCGTAGCAACTTCACAGAAATCAGAAATATCATTTCAAGATGTTTCATTTGAATATACGAAAGGAAAACCAATTTTAGATGGAATTTCATTTACTGTGCCGTCTGGTAGTAAAGTGGCCATTGTTGGAGGTTCAGGTTCTGGGTAAGGTATTATTGGCTTATTTAATTAGTTTTTTTTTAAATACTTCTCTACTTGTTAGATAAATATAGGATTTTTAATTACCTTTATAAAAGAGGAACAAAGTTTAAAATATTATTTTAAAATGGGAGCAAAAACTCGTGATATTATCTTTACCAGATACAGATAAATGTTTCTTCCTATTTATATAATTGAAGATACAAATACGAGTATAATGTAGTCTGTTACATGAGTACAGATATTAATTAAGAGAAGACTCGGTAGGTCAAGATGTGGGCTATATTGACAGCTGTATTTTATGAAGACTAGAGCGAAAGAAAGAGCTTTCATTTTCTTTCAGAATTTATTCTTACCAAAGGAATTTGAAAACATCTTAAATTTTCTTATCTCCGATTAACTGTATGATTTTCGTAAAAACCACATTACTGGTGATCTTCAGTCACTCCACTCTGATTCTTGGTTTTCTGCTCTTTAGCTATGTTTTTTTTCGTTGCCCTGACTCTTAACATACTGAAATCTTCTGATAGAATTTGGTACAAAACTTGATTTTTAGAACTTCCTCTTTTAGAATATCCTGTTCTCAGTAACCTTTTTTCCTTATTTCCTATCTGTCAATTTTGTTTTAGACCGCTACCTTTCACCCTTTAAAGCTTTTGAAGTAGTGTTTCTCAATGATTTGTTCTATCACCAACTTTTTTTCTACTTTTCAGTGATGTTCTTCTATCAGTCACTTTGTCTGCTATTCATTCCTACGCCAGCCATTTCGCAATTCATAAGTCTTTCAATTTGAAAGATCCATTCAAGAGCAAATAGTTAATGGTAGAAGAGTAGCCTTGGAGTAACTCACCCGATTTTTTGTCTTTACTTGAGGCAATTAATTATATTTTTCAGTACCTCAGAAACCCAGTTCCTTCATCTACTTACTCGACATAATCTTCCATATAACTAAAACATCATCAAAAATACAACTCAAACCTTTTGTTCCTTATATTTTTAGGATGTCTCACTAAATAACCTTCTGAGAAGTTGAGTGTTTTATACAGTTTCAGAACTTGTCACCACTTCAATTGCTTGCACTGTGTACTTGGTTGTTCACCTCTTGTATCTAGTATGCAATAGATATCTAAGGTGGTTACATTCATTCTGTTCTCCTTCATATGGAAATTTTCGACATTAACAACACCCCTACTATCACTAAATATCAATTTCATTCTGACTATTGAATTGTTACTTCATTAACAACCCTGCTTTCACTAAATATCAATCTCATTCTGACTGTTGAAATGTTACTTCACTCATTAATTTCGCTATACAATAGACATTCTCTTTTGAACTCTGTAGTTGTATACCTCTTTCGAAGACCATTTTCTGTCCTGTTCAATGATTAGGGATTTTACACCATTGTCATTCTTGGGAGAATTAAAAATCGAGTTTATATATATATATATATATATATATATATATATATATATATATATATATATATATATATATATATATATATATATATATATATATATATATATATATATATATATATATATATATATATATATATATATATATATATATATATATATATATTATAGTTCTGATTTCTATTCTGGTCGTTCTGTAACAGCTGTTGTAGACAGCCACTGTTCTTCCTTTAAATCTATAAACAGTGGTGTTCCCCATGATTTTCTCCAATCCTCAACTCTTTTCTTTTTTCATTAATGACTTTTTATTACTTCATTTCTTATCCACTCTAATGTCAATAACTTTAACCTTCATTACTTCTTTCATTTTGAAAGTCGCACATCTCAACAACAGTTTTTGATGCAAAGAAGGTAGTCTTGGAGCAACTAACCTTTGTTATTTCTTGTATTTCAAATTGCTGCAGAGAAAACTTGGTCATTTTAAATGCCTCAAAAACTCAATTCCTCCATCTCTTTACTCGACACAACCTTTCACTTTTTAAGGGTCCCTCAGAACACCCAACCTCTTTGAAGCTTCTTTAGAAAGTGAAGTAATGTGATTCTTTCAAGAATGATCACGAGGAAAAAGAATTACCAAGAATGTTAAAGATATATGAATGTTTGAGTTGAGTGTTTTCGAAGATGTCATAGTTATGAGATCTTCGAAAACACTCAACTTAAACATTCATATATCTTTAACATTCCTGGTATTTCTTTTTTCTCGTGATCTTTCGTGGAAGGATCACATTACTTCACTTTTTAAAGAAGCTTCTACGCTGAGGCACCCTTAAAATTTCTTAATGCCACCCCAGTTGCTTTCCTCTGCATGTAGTACGCTTCACACATCTTGGGTGGTTCCACATATAGAACTCTCATTGAAAACTTGAAGTCTATGACTTTTCATCTTAATTCTTTCTCACAACTCTCTCCAGTCTCTTTCTGCACTTCAAATTGTTGCTTCACTCTCTCTATACTAGCTCTATTACAACGGACACTGCTCTTCTGAATTCTCATGCCGCATACTTCCTTCATTGAGAAGGGCTCATGCAACACATCTTTCCACACAGTGTCATCCTTTCTCTGTCCAATTCTTTGATCACAAACGCAACCTCTATATTCAGTCTTACATG
>SEYY01021099.1:7500-10000 GCA_009176605.1 Armadillidium nasatum
GTTCTAAAAATTCCTCAGAATAATTAATATCTTAGAAAATTAATTAATGAGAGGAAAATATGATCCTTTAATGAAAGTTTGCGAGAAAAGGATTTAGCAGAGATAGTCAGGGTAAGAGAAAATATGAGTTATGTGGTTTCAAAGGTGCTATTGTTATGAGCAAGATTTTTTGAGGAATTGAAAACAAGAACGCTTTCTTAGTCCCCCCCCCCAAAAAAAAAAAAATCGGAAAATATCAGATGTTAGTTTCTTCATGGTCTTCCTCTTATTAGCTACTATTTGAAGTTGAGTGGGATGAGAAAAGGTGTGAAATCGTGAGTGTAGGAGTCGATAGTTGATGAAGTGAAAGATAGAAAGTCGTTGATAAAATGTCGAAATAAAAGATGAGATATAACATAACTATCATGAGGAACAAAACTATTAATAGGTTTAAAGGTTGAACTTTGGCTGTCTAAAAGTGCTGCAATAGAAAAAACGGAAAGGAAATGAAAGAGAAAGATGCAGGAAATATTATGTACCGGAAAAGTGAAGATTGGAAATCTAAAAGCTTTGGGCATGTATAACGCTACAGCAAAAGATTCACCGAAATCAGAGAGAAGGAAAAGAAGATCATCTATTGAGCGTTTTTTGAGAAAGCTATACTGGCAATCAGAGGTTTAAATGAGAAGACCTGAGATGTTACAAATCTTCCCGTTAAGGAAAGATTAAAAAACTTTAGAAGAACGAAGTTTCGAGCGATAGGATGATACTCAGATGGTTGGGATGGTTCCCCTTCGTCTAGAACAGGTTGTATGAGTACACGTGTCCAGCAGGAAGGGAAGATCGAAATAGGAAGACAGAGAAAACTTAATTAACATTGAGAAATACAGCGCCAGAATCAAAATTTTTGAGAACCAAAGGAGGGAAACTATCAGGACCATTCGTCTTCTTTTTATTATGCTCAGTGAGAGTTGAAATAACATTTTAAAAAGTGATTTCAATATTAAACTTAAATGACATGGATGATGTGAGAAGGAGAATAGTTTTTGAGTCTTGATAGATAAGTATTGGCAAGTTCACGAGAAGAGTTTTCAAAATTTGAGGATTAAATTCACCAAGAAAGTTTGCCATCAGAAAAGAGAAGACAAGAGAATGAGCCTTATTTTAGAGTTAAGTAACTTAAGAATTTATAATAGTTAGATGAGCAAGGAGATAGAAAAACTAATCAGATGAATTTAGTCATAGATTAACAAAAGAAGGTAGAAAACTTAGAACATTTCAAATCAGAGACAAGATAATAAAGAACGTCATTCCACACATAAACACAACCATCTCTTTTGATCAAAAATTGATGATAGAGACTGTGAGTAAGAGAAAACAGAGTAGGGTTTGCTGCAGGAACGGTGAAACACTATTGCTTAGATGCTTCTTGGCTCATCATGTAGATATATCTACTCCTATTACGCCGAGTGTATGAAACGCATATAATCATTATCTTTAACAATTTTTTCCAATTTTGTAAAATCGTATTACTGATCCTAAAAAATTTTACATTATTATTGTTAACACAGAAAAATAAAAAGTTAAAACTTAGATTTCAAGACTATAGTTTTGAAATCTAAGTTTTAACTTTTAATTTTTAGAGAAGTATATAATGCCATATTATTTTCTTTATTCACAGCTGGGTGTGACAAGCCAGTTGATCAAGGATTCGGTGGAGGGAGCCTTGAAAGATATTTTTATAACGAAACAAGTTTAGAATGTGAGACGTTTACCTACAGAGGATTTGAAGGAAATGGAAATAATTATTTAACTAAAGCAGAATGTGAAGCAGAATGTAAAACATAATTTTAAATGGAATTTTGGAAATAAATTTGGATATATGTGTGAAATTTATATAAGCAATATCTCACAAATAAAACAATGTGCACATTTACACAGTAATTAATTTTTCAAATTTAAATTTTTTTTTTATATTGAGTTGTGATTTTATTAAAATTTTGTTTGATTTTTAATATCAACTCAATGTTTGCACGTTAAATAATAATTGCACAGCACTTAAATTAATAAGATAATAAATTATATATAAATAAAAAAATGATAAATTATATATTAGAAGAAAGATATATTAAATTGGCTATTATTTCATTCAAAATCCACAAAAAAATTTATATATATATATATATATATATATATATATATATATATATATATATATATATATATATAATATATATATATATATATTATATATATATATATATATATATATATATATATATATATATATATATATATATATATATATATATATATATATATATATATATATATATATATATATATATATATATATATATATATATATATATATATATATATATATATATATATATATATATATATATATATATATATATATATATATATATATATATATATATATACGAGGGAAGGCTGAAAAATAATGCCTGTTGATGCGTTGCTAAGCAACGGAAACAGGCTTAAACACGTTCAGACT
>SEYY01021099.1:15000-20000 GCA_009176605.1 Armadillidium nasatum
TAGGTGTAAAATTATTTTAAAATATAATAAATAAAATTTATTTTTATTCCTTTTATCTTTTAATTAAGTATCTTTTTTTGTACTGACATTTTCTCTTTTATGTATTCTTTGCCTCTGTCTCATTGGTCAGATGTAATATTTTTTCACCACCACTCCCGATTTGAGGGGTAAGGGGGCTCCTGCCCCCGAAGACAAATTTTATTTTATTTATATGCTCGTAGAACTAACTCTATACTCGTAAATGAACATGAATTAAAAATATAAAAGTTTTGAATTATTTTTACACACAATTTTTTGTTTCACCTTTTTTACACTTTATTTTCTGTTTGACTTTTTTTTTTAGGAGGTTGTAGAGGACAACGGTGGACAGACAGATGCAATAATTGCTTTTGTGTAAATGGCATGCCAGCTTGCACCAGAAGATTTTGTTTTTAGTTAAAAATAGTTTTCCTTTATTTCTTTAATTCTGTGATATATCTTATTTCGTAATCAATATATATGTTATTATTATTTTTTTATATTTTTTTATTATTTTTTTATTTTTTTTAAAAAAAAAAAACTCAAAATATAGTATTGAGTTTTCAATTCCATATAACCAGTTTAATTAATAAATGAAGAGTATTTTTTTTCTTTTATCCTAAATTTAAAGTTTTCTCTATTTATTATGTATCTTTTATGGGAAGTGCTAAATGGATATTAGAAAATTATATCCCAGTTTTCAAAAAAATTCGTACGAGACAAAAGTAAAAAATGAAAAAAATAATTTGAAAATCTAAACAACGATGAAAACACTTATCACTTAATTTTAAAATAAAAAATTAGCAACCAGATAAGGTTTTATTTATGATTTCACACAACTTAAAACAAATAATATATATATATATATATATATATATATATATATATATATATATATTATATATATATATATATATATATATATATATATATATATATATATATATATATATATATATATATAATAGCATATTATAATAAAATCAGAACATGTTTCAACATGTTTTTTGCTCCTTGATTTCTTTGAAATTTTATTACTTATTCTTCTTCTCTCCTGCCACATCTTTCTTCGCATTCCATTATTGTCTCATAATTATTGGGGTTTCCTCCACAGCCTCCGTAAATGAACATTTCACACTTGCCACTCTTTTCATTAAAACCATACCTCCTTATGTGAGCTCTACATAGTCCTGTTGCAATGGACATCTTGCATAGATCCGCTATATATATATATATATATATATATATATATATATATATATATATATATATATATATATATATATATATATATATATATATATATATATATATATATATATATATATATATATATATATATATATATATATATATATATATATATATATATATATATATATATATATATATATATATATATATATATATATATATATATATATATATATATATATATATATATATATATATATATATATATATATATATATATATATATATATATATATATATATATATATATATATATATATATATATATATATTATATATATATATATATAGATAATAATACAGAGAGAGAGAGAGAGAGAGAGAGAGAGAGAGAGAGAGAGAGAGAGAGAGAGAGAGAGAGAGAGAGAGAGAGAGAGAGAGAGAGAGAGAGAGAGAGAGAGAGAGAGAGAGAGACAGAGAGAGAGAGAGAGAGAGAGAGAGAGAGAGAGAGAGCAGAGAGAGAGAGAGAGAGAGAGACAGACAGACAGACAAAGACAGAGAGACAACAGACAGACAGTGAGACTGCTTGGAACCCTTACTGATGTAACAAAGCATTTTGCTGGGGTATTACAGGGTTACAGGAGCGACCATTTTAAATAATTAAAATCAGAGAAATGGAAGAAGAAAGAAATAGAAGCCAATAAGTCTGTTAAAAAGATGAAAAAATAACAGAGCAAAGCAATTATAACAAAAATATGATGATGAAAACACCATTTATAAACTTATTAACGTATATTTTACTTACTCTCACATAAAGTTTCACAATCAGCCTCTGTGAAAAAACTATTTTTGTCCCCTTCATTGTTACAAGAAGAAAATTTGATACATTGACCGGTCTTGGCGTCGAAACCCCAGACTTCGAAACCATTTTTACATGTGCCATGTTCTAGTGGTAGTTGGCATACATCTAGGGAAATATATATATATATATATATATATATATATATATATATATATATATATATATATATATATATATATATATATATATATATATATATATATATATATATATATATATATATATATATATATATATATAAATATATATATATATATATAAATATATATATATTTATTATAATAATATAATATAAATATATATATAATATATATATATATATATATATATATATATATATATATATATATATATATATATATATATATATATATATATATATATATATATATATATATATATATATATATATATATATAATATATATATATATATATATATATATATATATATATATATATATATATATATATATATATATATATATATATATATATATATATATATATATATATTATATATATATATATATATATATATATATATATATATATATATATATATATATATATATATATATATATATATATATATATATATATATATATATATATATATATATATATATATATATATATATATATATATATATATATATATATATATATATATATATATATATATATATATATATATATATATATATAAAATACCTTTGTTTTTGTATCCTGGTTGAGAATACGCCAAAGAAACTGGAAAAAAAAGAACTTTTTAACGAAATCAAAAGAAACGTAATAATAATAATAATAATAATAATAATAATAATAATAATAATAATAATAATAATAATAATAATAATAATAATAATAATAATAATAATTAATCGAGTTTAAAAATTCAATTGTAACATTTATATTTTCGATCCAAAATCAAAAAGTATAAAAAAGCGATCACTTAGTCTGTGGAGCGACTGATCTAATTCTAATTCCAATAGACAGTCAGCAATTGGCTTTCTTTGTAGCAGAAATTTTAGTCTCGTGGGTTAATTTTCAATATTTTTCGGTGAATGCATATATTCCGCAACCTCCCTCCCCCCCCCAAAAAAAAAAACCACAGTATGTAATTGATTTCATTCTAGATCGACTATTATGTTTTCGTATTAGAGCAACTGATGTGTTCTTTTTTTAATTGAAAATCTGATTCGATTATTATCAATTCACTCATTTTTTTTCTGTCTCAAAATTTATAGTAAAATCTTGGACCAGCCACTGGTTTCCAGTTATACGTACGAATGAATAAAATTACGAAGGATTTTGCACATCTTTGTAGCCGAAATACCTTCAATTTTTAATTTTTTATAATATTTATTCATAATTTTTTTTTTTTTTTTTTTTTTTTTTAATTATCATTTCATTTTAAAGTTATATTTCTATGTGAAACTCATCCTGGATTACGTAAGCTTGGTATATTCCGTATTTTAAATTTTTTTATTTAAGATTTAAAGTAGGTAATAATTTATTACACATACAATTTGGCAGGCTTTTACATGAAATTTCGTACTCTGGGCATCATGCCCTTTCAATACTTATATATAATTCCCATTTGGCATGCATTTATATATATATATATATATATATATATATATATATATATATATATATATATATATATATATATATATATATATATATATATATATATATATATATATATATATATATATATATATATATATATATATATATATATATATATATATATATATATATATATATATATATATATATATATATATATATATATATATATATATATATATATATATATATATATATATATATATATATATATATATATTGAAATGAACATCAAATTACCATGGTGTGAATCATATACCCAATTCATACATTCAGACCACGGTTTACCTTAGCGATTTCATTTACTTGCGTAAAAGTTCTGTCATATATGAGGATAAGCTCTGACATTGTTACCCTGTGGTTTGATGTACTCGGGGAATTCCTTTGAAATTGTCTTGCGTAGCGGTTGTCTATGTATTATCTCTTAGCGATTTCCTTTCAAAGTGTCATAGCGCAGAAGTAACACTTTGTATTAACAGCTAAAAGATCAGAGTTCGAATCCCTGATAGCAGATATGAATTGTGTGTATATATATATATATATATATATATATATATATATATATATATATATATATATATATATATATATATATATATATATATATATATATATATATATATATATATATATATATATATATATATATATATATATATATATATATATATATATATATGGGGATGGAGTGATACCAAAATTTTTACCGATACCTAAAAATTCCCCGAAGATACCGATACCCGATACCCGATACCTGAAAATATGCCGATACTTGCCGATACTACTACCGATACCACTACCGATACCGATACTTTACTCCTATACAAATTTTTTGCCGATACCGATACCGATACTGAAAAGGCCGATACCGATACCGGTATCGGAAAATATGCCGATACTTGCCGATACCGATACTTCACTCCATCCCTAATATATATATATATATATATATATATATATATATATATATATATATATATATATATATATATATATATATATATATATATATATATATATATATATATATATATATTACGTTTAATTGTGTTTCAGTACCAATTCTTGTACTCGCTTTATATATTATTCTTTTAATTGACAGTTACATTAATGTTAGATCCTATTTTTTCTGTCTGATGATTAATTCACCATGAAATTAGACGCTTTTTGTCATTAATAATAATCTCATTACTTCTCTCTTTTACATCTTCTCCTGCCACAATTTATTTTGGTTCCTTGATATAGTTAACAAACAAATTTGTGGTTGATTGAAATATTAGTTTTGCATA
>SEYY01021099.1:25000-30616 GCA_009176605.1 Armadillidium nasatum
AATCAAATAATCAAATTCGAAATTCATTTCTTAGAAATCTTAAAGATATTGTGCAAGTAAAACAAAATAAAACGAAATAATCAAAATCAAAACTCAATTTTTAAAATTCTTAATCTTAATGGAAAAATTTTACTTTTATTTGTTTCACACACTTTTAATATCTTAAAATAAAGTAAATATTCAATTTATCATTCAGATTCACATTCTTCTTCGCATTCTTCTAAAGTCTCATAATTATTTCCATTTCCACCACATCCTCCAAACCAGAACTTCTGACACTGTCCCGTCCACTTATCATAAGCCCATCTTTCTGTAAATTCTGAACAGAGTCTCGGAATTATTGGCTTGTCACATCCAGCTGGAAATAAATGTAGAAAAGAAAGATGTTAAGTTATATTTTACAGAAGTATTAAGAAATAATAATAATAATAATAATAATAATAATAATAATAATAATAATAATAATAATAATAATAATAATAATAATAAAAATAATAATAATAATAATAATAATAATAATAATAATAATAATAATAATAATAATAATAATAATAATAATAATAATAATAATAATAATAATAATAATAATAATAATAATAATAATAATAATAATAATAATAATAATAATAATAATAATAATAATAATAATAATAATAATAATAATAATAATAATAATAATAATAATAATAATAATAATAATAATAATAATAATAATAATAATAATAACTAAGATTTCATTCCTGAAAAGTAGAAGAACAAAAATACCCAAAAAGTTACTCGATTTCGTGAAAGTCAGGATTTTCCTCATGGATTTTTAAATAACTGTTTCATCTGCTAAAATAAAAATAAAATAATTTTTTTTTTCTAAAATTAATAACCTTCACATGTATTTTCGCATTCTTCCAATGTTTCGAAATTATTTGCAGTTCCTCCACAGCCTCAGTAGATGAATCTCTCTCACTGTCCAGTTGTTTTATTATAGCCATATCTTGGAAAATAAGCCAAACACGGCCCTGACTAAATTCTTTTGTTGCACACATCTGAAGACAAAATCGATTTAATTATTCGATTTAAGAGAAATTTAAAAGCAAAATCGATTTAATTATTTGATTTAATAGAAATTTAAAAGCAAAATCGATTTAATTATTCGATTTAATAGAAATTTAACTCTAGGAGAGGGATTTTTAAAAGCAGATGGATAAAATATGCTAGTCCCATTGAAAGGGTGAAAACCCTTTATATATATATATATATATATATATATATATATATATATATATAATATATATATATATATATATATATATATATATATATATATATATATATATATATATATATATATATATATATATATATATATATATATATATATATATATATATATATATATATATATATATATATATATATATATATATATATATATATATATATATATATATATATATATATATATATATATATATATATATATATATATATATATATATATATATATATATATATATATATATATATATATATATATATATATATATATATATATATATATATATATATATATATATATATATATATATATATATATATGTATATGTTCTTATGTGTATACTTTACGAATATACGAGCTATAAATTCGGAAACTTGACAATTTATCCCACACATTCGTATTGTGTGAATTGCTCATTTCTCTCTCACGGACACATATACACACACACGCATATATATATATATATATATATTATATATATATATATATATATATATATATATATATATATATATATATATATATATATATATATATATATATATATATATATATATATATATATATTATTAGAGATGGAACGAATATGAATTTTTTATATTAGCGAATACGAATATTATGAAACTCATTTTCTCATTCTGTCTTCAACATAAATATTAAATGTCTTTAAGTTAGTTATCCTGAATTGCATTAGTATTATTTCTTATAAGAGTTTTGCCAGATAATTAACTACGTTTGCAGGATGCGGGACGTGGACCCATTCCTACAGTGTATCTCACCAACTCTTTCTTCAATCATTGCCTTTCGAAAGGAATTTTTAAAACTTCAGTCTTCAAATCCTAAAATTGATAAGTAATATTTGAGGAAAAAAACTTTTCTGCTCGTTTCGCTGCGAGCCTTGAGCGTTTTTCATATAAAATAAAAATAAAAAATATTCGTTTTGTATTCGGATAAAAATTTAGAATGCGAATACGAATAATAGAAATATACGAATATTCTCGAATACAAATATGAATATTCGGTCCATCTATAACATATATATATATATATATATATATATATATATAATATATATATATATATATATATATATATATATATATATATATATATATATATTATATATATATATATATATTATATATATATATATATATTATATATATATATATATATATATATATATATATATATATATATATATATATATATATATATATATATATATATATATATATAATATTGTGTGTGTGTGTGTGTGTGTGGTGTGCGAAATTACGTTATTCACACAATATGAATGTTTTGCATAAATTGTCAAGCTTCCGAATTTATAGCTCGTATATTCGTAAAGTATACACATAAGAACATATATATATATATATATATATATATATATATATATATATATATATATATATATATATATATATATATATATATTATATATATATTAGGGATGGAGTGAAGTATCGGTATCGGTATCGGTATTGGCAAGTATCGGCATATTTTCCGATACCGGTATCGGTATCGGTATCGGCCTTTTCAGTATCGGTATCGGTATCGGCAAAAAATTTGTATAGGAGTAAAGTATCGTTATCGGTAGTGGTATCGGTAGTAGTATCGGCGGCAAGTATCGGCATATTTTCAGGTATCGGGTATCGGGTATCGGCTTCGGGGAATTTTTAGGTATCGGTATCGGTAAAAATTTTGGTATCGCTCCATCCCTAATATATATATATATATATATATATATATATATATATATATATATATATATATATATATATATATATATATATATATATATATATATATATATATATATATATATATATATATATATATATATATATATATATATATATATATATATATATATATATATATATATATATATATATATATATAATATATATATATATATATATATATATATATATAATATATATAATATATATATATATATATATATATATATATATTATATATATATATATATATATATATATATATATATATATATATATATATATATATATATATATATATATATATATATATATATATATATATATATATATATATATATATATATATATATATATATATATATATATATATATATATATATATATATATATATATATATATATATATATATATATATATATATATATATATATATATATATATATATATATATATATATATATATATATATATATATATAGGGTTTTCACCCTTTCAGTGGGACTAGCATATTTTTATCCATCTGCTCTTAAAAGTCCCTCTCCTAGAGTGCTCTAAAAGATCATGTTTTTAGGCTCTTGGTTTCAGTGCCAGTCCTTGAGTTTTATTTAAACTCCCAGATAAGGTTTTCACCCTTTCAGTGGGTATAGCACCTCATGCATATATATATATATTATATATATATATATATATATATATATATATATATATATATATATATATATATATATATATATATATATATATATATATATATATATATATATATATATATATATATACGAGGGTGGACTGAAAAGTGAAAATCACTGGAAGCCAGGTCAAGATTGTAGGATCAATGACCTCATAGTTCAAGCTTTGAAGCTTCTAAAGCATCTGGGCCGAGCGTTGTCATGATGCAGGAGGAAAACAGTTCTGTTTGGTCTTATTCTACAGATGCGACTCTTGTATTTCTGGAATGCTTCACTATAAAGATCGGAGTTTGCAGTCGTGCCCTTCGATAGATATTCCGAATAGACGAGGCTTTCCACATCTAAGAATTTTGTCAGAATGAATTTACCAGCCGAGGGTAGAGTCTTAAACTTTCGTACGCCATGTGAGCTTGGGTGTCTGATCCATAGAGACTCGCTTTCTTTCTGGATCGTAGTGGTGGACCCATGTTTCGTATCCCCTCCCGTTACAATGATTTGAAGAAATTGATCTCCCTCTCGACGATAACGTTTAGAATTTCATTAGCAATATCTAACAGCTGTTTCCTCATGTCTTCTGTCAGCTGCCTTGGCACCCAAAGAGTAAAAAAATTTACGAAACTTTAAATTTTAAATTATTGTTTGAAAACGCTCTTTCGAAATTGCAAGCATGGAAGAAATTTCGGACTGTTTAATTCGTCGGTATACCCGAATAATATCATCAGCGCTATCATGATGTTAGTCAGTGGTAACTTTAATGGGGTGGACACTTCTCGAAGCATCATGAATCTACATTTCACCTTTTTTGGAATGAGTTGCTTTACGGTCCTTTCGAAGAACGTTGGTAACATCCATGGTGTCCGCTCCATAAACCTCGAGCAAACGACAATGAATTTCAGCCGTATCCCTTACACTTTCGGTAAGAAAAAATTAAATCACTACACGTTGCCTCAACAAAGTATCGCTATTAACTTCTATTTTTCTATCACTGTACAACAATGTAAACAAGTTCATGTGGCAAAAATATTCTACAAGCTTCAATTTCGAACTTAAGTCTGAACGTGCTTAAGCCTGTTTCTGTTGCTTGGCAACGCATCAACAGGCATTATTTTTCAGCCTTCCCTCGTATTATACATACATACATATATATATATATATATATATATATATATATATATATATATATATATATATATATATATATATATATATATATATATATATATATATATATATAATAATCCAACTCCACGTCCTCGTACACCCTGGTAACGAGGTAAGGAATATTCCTTCCTTCGGCAAACGGAGCTCATGGTTGGGGCAGGATAGGCTTAGCAAACCACTGCCCGACATTACCTGCTTGCAATACTCAAGACTCAGCCTCAGAACAGAACAGATTTAATAGGTTACGAACTAGGCACCGAAAATGGACTACGAATCTGGACACTCTTAAAAAATTTAGATGTGCAACGTTGAATGTAGCGACGTATGGGAATAAGGAGGAGGAGATTGTGAGAATGATGGAGAGGAGAAGGATTGATCTGCTTGGGATGGCGGAGATGAGAATGAGAGGGATGGAGGAAGCAAGAGATATAGGAGGCGGTTATGTGTTGATGTACAGAGGAGTGGAAGAGGGTTTTAGGAAACACGGTGTTGGATTCGTGGTGGGACCAAGGTTGAGCTCATATATAGTTGGGGTCGAGGTTATAACGGAGAGATTAATGATATGTAGTTTAAGAATTGGGAAGAAAAATTACCATGTGTTCCAAGTGTATGCCCCCCAACAGGGACACACAGATGAGGAGAAGGAAGAGTTTATGGAGCTGATGGAGAGGTGGGTTGGTTTGAAACAGGAAGAAAATAGTGTGTGCCTTTTGATCGATGATTTCAATGCGAGAGTGGGAA
>SEYY01021100.1:0-2500 GCA_009176605.1 Armadillidium nasatum
TTTATTTTTTTTTATTTTTAATAGAATATTTTGCTTTTATTTTTATTTTTTTATTTATTTGTTTAGTTTTAATATATATTTTTATATTTAATATTTTTATTTTTTATTTTTATTTTTTATTTATTTTTCATTTTTATTAGAATATTTATTTTCATTTTTATTTATTTGTTTTTATATTTTTAATAGAATATTTGTTTTTATTTTTATTTTTTATTCATTTTTTTATTTTTAATAGAATATTTTTTTAATTTAATTTTTATTTTTTATTTATTTATTTATTTTTAGTAGAAATTTTTGTTTTATTTTATTTTTATTTTAATCTTTACTTATTTATTCATTTATTTTATTTCCATAAAAATTAATTTCAAATGTAATGTTTTTTTGGCTTATATGAATTATATTTTTTATCGTTCTTTATTCATCTGTTTTAAGCTATTTATTATATAGTACATAACATATAATATATAATATATATATATATAAATGTATAATATTTAATTTACAAAATAGAAAAAAAGGTATTTCAATAATAAAGTACAACACTACAGCAATGAATTAAAAAAGTTAATTAAAAAAACAGTTCTGAAGAAAGGAAATATGTATACACACACACACACACCTCACACATACACACACACGCACACACACACACACACACACATATAATATATATATATATATATATATATATATATATATATATATATATATATATATATATATATATATATATATATATATATATATACATATATATATATAGCATCAAATTTTTGGGTGAAAGCGAAGCAGAAGAAAAAATTTGGGGGGCGAAGAGAAAGTCAGAGCTGGGTCAAAATTTTTTATTTTTACTATGAAATAAAATGAATCAGAGTGAGCCCAAAAAAGGAGGTTTTGCATAATTTTAAAATATTGATGCCATTGTGGAGTCTTGGTTTTCGAGGAGCAAGTCACTATTCCCTCAGTTAATTTTTTTTTTGTTATTTATAAAATATTTTGTTTTTTTATTTTTTTATTTTTAATAGAATTTTCTGTTTTTATTTTATTTTATTTTTATTTTTATTTATATGCAAGTTCATTCATAATCCATCAAAAGATTCATTATCGTGAAAAGGGACTTGGATGAGGTTGAGTCTATACAGTCTAGATTTTGGAATTAAAAATACTAACCAAATACTTTTGAATGACCAACTTTATATACCAAATTTTGACTAAAAATACTGACTAAAAACTACTGGATGTGATTGAGACCACATCGACCAGATATATATATATATATATATATATATATATATATATATATATATATATATATATATATATATATATATATATATATATATATATATATATATATATATATATATATATATATATATATATATATGGCTGAATTAACTAATAAAGAGAGTAAATATAAATATAGAGTGCATATGAAGAATAATTTGAGCATAAAAGCGCGATGAAACACAAGATGAAATAAACGGAGTGCAAAATTGGGTAAATTAAAACATAAATTGTGCCAAAGTATGAATCAGAGTATCCTGATTCGCTTGTGAAGGGGAGATTCTGGGCAACAAATGCTGTATCACGCAGATTCTCCCTCCAATTCTCAAAATAAATGTGTAAAAATCTGCATATATATATATATATATATATATATATATATATATATATATATATATATATATATATATATATATATATATATATATATATATATATATATATATATATATATATATATATATATATATATATATATATATATATATATATATATATATATATATATATATATATATATATATATATATATATATATATATATATATATATTATATATATATATATATATATATATATATATATATATATATATATATTATATATATCTATCATGTCCTTTGTTAATATTCATTTCGACTTTACTTTTTTGAATTTTTAGTCAGGTTTATACGCTTGTGGAATTTCTAAATGTTTTTTCGTCCAAACTGAACATTAATTGAAGGTATAAGTTATTAACAAAACACATACTTGTTCAAAACTCTATCAGTAATTGTCTAAGGAGAGAATATAAGATTGGTTATTAAGTTATCAACCTTTACAAACAAAGATATACTACATTTAAAGTTACATTTTAAAAATATTGCTTCACAAACTGGATTAGTTTTTTCAGCAGTAATTCCTCTTTGAGAAGAGGATTTCTCGTTACATAAGTTTAAATGAAAACAAAATTATCATTATAGAAATATTATTCATATTTACAATGATAGTTCAAAGAGCTCTATCCTGATTTTCATGTGTTAAATGTGGTTTATTTTATAATCTTAAGCCGATGGTGTTGAAGAATCATTGTTTTAGTAATCCTGACTTTTTAATTTAATATAATATTTTAAAACGTAAATGCTTCCTTCTTCCATCATTATATAAATATATATATATATATATATATATATATATATATATATATATATATATATATATATATATATATATA
>SEYY01021100.1:12500-15000 GCA_009176605.1 Armadillidium nasatum
CTGATCCTTTAAGATTATATTGTCTAACTTATTCTTTAAGTCTACTGTAAGATTATATTGTCTAACTGATTTTTTAAGTCTAAGATTATGTTGTCTAACTTATTCTTTAAGTCTAAGATTATATTGTCTAACTGATTCTTAAAGTCTAATATTATGTGGTCTAACTTATACTTAAGTCTATATCCTTGGCCAATCAGTGTTCATTTTTCTAAAGTCTTTCATGAAATATTTTTATAATCCTAATCCATGATTTGAAAATTGTGTATCAAAATAAATGCAGAATCTTAAACATTTTATCTACAATGAAGATGTAAAACACATTTAGAGCTTATGAATATTTATTTTTTTATTATTTTGAATAATTCATTAACATAATCTCTGACTTTAGAAATACAACATAAACTTCAATGTATTTCTCAAAAACATTTTAATTTTTTCCTTCTCTAATTACAGTAATTTTCGGTTAATCAATTTATGTATTTTTATTATTATACTTTCCTCTGAAAATTACTTTGGTTGTCAATGAAGTAATTTTTCCTGGTTTTTTGATGGTATTTCGAACAGAAAAAAAAGAAAGTACAATTTAAATATATCTTCATCAAAGGAGCTTTATCAAACCTTCCGTTCCTTCCACATCTGCGTCAGAAAAATAAACAAGTGGTAGATTCCTGGTCAAATTCCTGAGGTTCTAGGACGTACTTCCTTCATTTTCTTCCTTTAATCCCTTATCAATCTTGGAAAGAATGGCCCTTTGTATGTTTACCTATAATCTACTGTATTGATTGTATTAAATAATATATTATTTTATTTTTTTCACATCTAGTACCAAAAAAGATTCTGAAATAAGTGAAGCTAGATTTTGACCCTTTTTATGACCTCCCTTATACGATACTAAAAAAAAGCAATCTAATCTTGATACAATCTCTTTTTCATGTTTGTTTATTTATTTATTTATTTTTTTTTAAAAGGAAAATTAGTTCACATCTCAAGGGCATTGCCCTATTCGAGGAGAGGAACTTTTATAGGTAGTATATACCTAGGATCTACAAGAGGGATCGATCGATCCGGTACCCACAGGGATATGAGTCAATCACTGTCGTTTGTGCCACTGAAGTAGCTTTTCTTTCACACCCTTTTATATATATATATATATATATATATATATATATATATATATATATAATATATATTATATATATATATATATATATATATATATATATATATATATATATAATTAAACCCCAGGAAATTAAAACACAAATTTTTAAAAAAAGAGCGAGACTTTCGAAGGAGCAACCGTCCTTCCTCTTTCAGGCTCAAGTTTAAAACTTGAGCCTGAAAGAGGAAGGGCGGTTGCTCCTTCGAAAGTCTCGCTCTCTTTTTTTTAAATTTGTGCTTTAATTTCCTGGGGTTTTAATTGTATAAAACAAAACACTGTTATAGTGTTCATTTTGTCTATATAATTATATATATATATATATATATATATATATATATATATATATATATATATATATATATATATATATATATATATATATATATATATATATATATATATATATATATATATATATATATATAATTTTTTATACGTATTTTTGTTTTTTTTTTTTAATTTAATATTTAATAATTAAATATTGAATGAAGCTTCTCTTTATTCCCTTTAAAGGAGAACTTTTATTTTTATGTTTATTTCTTTTTCAAACCTCCTCTTTTGAGATGGTTTTTACACACACACACACACACACACACACACACACATATATATATATATATATATATATATATATATATATATATATTATATATATATATATATATATATATATATATATATATATATATATATATATATATATATATATATATATATATATATATATATATATATATATATATATATATATATATATATATATATATATATATATATATATATTTATATATTATCGCATTTTAACAAATAGAAATTGCAATAAGAGTTGCCAAGTACTTTCGTGTATTTCGACACATTCTCAAAACACATTCTCTTATGTAAAATGTGTTGAAATACACAAAAGTACTTGGCAACTTTTATTTCATTTTCTTAAGGAATAAAAGTATGAAAATGCTTTTCTCGTGTATATGAGAATAATATATATATATATATATATATATATATATATATATATATATATATATATATATATATATATATATATATATATATATATATATATATATATATATATATATATATATATTATAATATATATAATCTGTAAATTCTGTTTTTAAACCAACAATATTTTTTTTTTTTTTTTAATTCAAATAAATTTGTGACCGTGGATTAACGGTAGAGCGATTGACTCGCCTGCTTGAAGACGCCGGTTCGATATTTCAAGGCGAATCTTATAGAAAATCGATATATATATATATATATATATATATATAATATATATATATATATATATATATATATATATATATATATATATATATATATATATATATA
>SEYY01021100.1:32500-35000 GCA_009176605.1 Armadillidium nasatum
TTTCTTTTTTCTTTCAATCAACAACAAGCAATGCGTCGTCATTTGAAAAATAACTAAAATCTTGAACTTCACAAGCAATCTATATATATATATATATATATATATATATAATATATATATATATATATATATATATATATATATATATATATATATATATATATATAATGAATGATCATACATTACAATATCTGACTACAAACGCAGCATCCTTTATACCAACATTCCTCTGTAGATCCTTTCATATTTTTAGGCAAAACTCTTTAGTTACTACACAGAGAGTATGAAACTAATATGAACAATAATAAAACTTGAGAAAATTAAATTTTAATATTCTCACTGACTATGACAGTTACTTCAAACACGAAAGTCACGATAGATTGAATAGGACTACTATATATATATATATATATTATATATATATATATATATATATATATATATATATATATATATATATATATATATATATATATATATATATATATATATATATATATATTATATATATATATATAAGGCGTTTTCTCGTTTTAAGCAATATTCGTATCAATATATTAAGGCGATTTCACAAAAATAGCTAGTGGAATCTAGGGCTTTTCGTTTTATCAATTTCCTACTTTCATTTCACACCCTTCCTATCAATTACAATTTGTTCTGTTTCAATCCTCTTTCTCTGAGAACTCGTGTGATTCTCTTTCAGTCACGTTTTCATCTTCCCTTCACTGTCAAATTTTCATACTCCAGACTCAATTGCTTTATTCGTTCACCTTCACGAATTTCACATGGAAAGTTTGGAGCACACTTCCGTCTTCTATTTTTAATTACAGACAGCTACATATCGTGTTCAGAGTTATATCCACATTTGATCTAAATTTCCACTACTATATATATATATATATATATATATATATATATATATATAATATATATATATATATATATATATATATATATATATATATATATATATATATATATATATATATATATATATATTATATATATATAATATATAACAAAATAAAATATAAAAAAAAATTTAACATAAATAATTTATTTTATAAGATTCAAGAAATTATGGCCGAAACTATAATAAAAGTTAAAACAAGAGAAAATTATTCATTAGTTTTCATTTAGAAAAATGAGAAAAGAAAATAAACTTTATGACTTCAAGAAATTAATAAAAACACTCCCATTAGTTAATTATATATATATATATATATATATATATATATATATATATATATATATATATATATATATATATATATATATATATATATATATTAATATATATATATATCAGGCTTGTCCACTGTGGTGCCTCATTCTTTCCTGCAACATCTGTTCTGTGGAATTCTCTCCCATCTTCTGTATTTCCTGCCGAATTTAATCTCAATTTCTTTAAGGCCGCGTCTGCGCGCACCTAAGAAATTTGCGTTAGATGGGTCCTACAGGGGTCGTTTTTATCTTTAATTGCTATTGTTATTTTTATTGTTTTTTATTTCTACTTTACTTTTATTTTTCTGACACCCCCTCCTTGAATAGGGCTATGCCCGTGAGTGGTGGTGATGTGTAAAAAAAAAATATATATATATATATATATATATATATATATATATATATATATATTATAATATATATATATATATATATATATATATATATATATGGTGATAGTTAAAAAGATCTAAGATTTCCCATACTGTAGAAATATGGGTAAATAGAAAATTAGATAAATAGATAAATATGTATGATGATAGATAGATTGAAGGGTAGAAAAAGAAAGATAAGAAGATAGTGAAATAAATATTAATAAAATATTGGACCTGTTAAATCCAGTACTTTAAAACTGAATCTTTTAAAAACAAAATAAACAGAAATAAGTGCTGAAAATAAACAGTCCATTATTGAGAAATGGATAGAACCAGAAAAATGACTGTGTTAAAAAATATCTTTCTAAAAATGTAGAAAAAGATTGAATTGATAGATGAGGAGGAGAAGGGAGAAGAAAAAGAAAAAAGAAACAGAAGGAAAAAGAAAAAAAAGAAGAAAGAAGAAGATGAAAAAGAGAGTAGAAGAAGAAGAAGAAGAAGAAGAAGAAGAAGAAGAAGAAGAAGAAGAAGGAGAAGAAGAAGAAGAAGAAGAAGAAGAAGAAGAAGAAGAAGAAGAAGAAGAAGAAGAAGAAGAAGAAGAAGAAGAAGAAGAAGAAGAAGAAGAAGAAGAAGAAGAAGAAGAAGAAGAAGAAGAAGAAGAAGAAGAAGAAGAAGAAGAAAAAGAAGACTGTAGTAAGAGAAAGAGAAGAGAAAAGGATAATAAATGAATAGAAGGATCTTAAATCCTTATGAAAAGGTGGAAATAAATTATTTAAATAAAAAAACAGATCCGAAGCGATAAAGATATATCTACATGGAGATAAATGAAAAGATAAAATAGAAAAAAGATATCAAAGAGAGATAGATAGATAAATAGATAGAGAGAGAGAGAATGAAGATAA
>SEYY01021100.1:57500-60000 GCA_009176605.1 Armadillidium nasatum
CTTAACCTTTTTTGTAACTCAACAACTAAATTCATTTGTTCTCTCTACTTATCTCCTAACTCTACAGACTATCCAAAATTCTTCGACTATCTGAACTCCAAAATAGAGCACATTCTTTCTTCTTCTCCTTTCTCTGAAATCATCATTTTAGGTGATTTCAATGTTCACCACCGCCAATGGCTTTCATCTAGTTCTCATGATCCAGCTGGAGAACTCGCCTTGCAATTTTCTACCCAGAAAGGCCTAGAGCAATCCCTGACCGCTTTGGTGATGAACCCAATTGATTTTTCCTGACTTCTTATCCTTCTCCTTACACTGTTAAACTCTTCCCTCATCTTGGTTCATCCGATCACTTTCTTATCTTCGTATCTTGTCCTGTCTCTTCAAGTCTTTCGCAAGAAAGGACCAGCCTTCGGCGAGGAGACGTTTCTGGCATTACGGTGTCACTAACTGGTCTATCTTACAGTTGTACTTTTCTTATTTTCCATGGAACAATTGCTGTTTCCGTGGGAGGGGTCCCTCGGAGTGTGCAGAGCGCATAACAGAGGTGATTCTCCCTGGCATGGAGGAGTACGTTAGATATTCTTTCCCTTCTACTAAACCTAACAAACCTTGGTTTAACTCTGCTTGTTCTCGCACTATCTGCCTCAGGGATGCTACCTTCAGGAATTACCGTCGTCTTCAACTTCCAGAAACTCACGTAACTTATATTTCATCCCGGAATCGTGCAAAATCTATCCTTCGTAACACTTAAAAATCTTTTCTTCGTAGAAAATCCAATATCCTTTCTGATTCTTCTTCTTCACGCTCTTTCTGGCATTTAGCAAAATATGTCAACTTTAACTTTGCTTCTTCCTTTTTCCCTCCTCGAGTAACTTCTGACAGTTCAACTGAGGGTTTTCCTACTCCTGAAGCCGAACTCTTCGCTCAAACTTTTGCCTCTAATTCAAGCTTATTCGGTTCCGAAGCTGTTCCTACTCCTTCAACCCCCTTCAACTCTTTTATGGCAAAAATTTTAATTTCTTCGAAAGATGTCATTTCTGCTATCTCTGTGCTTAACACTAAGATGGCGTACTGTCATGACGATATTCCTCCTGTGGTTCTCAAAACTTGTGCTTCCGAGCTTGCATCATGCCTTGGTAAACTATTTTTCCTATGTCTTTCTACTTCAACCTTCCCTTCTTGCTGGAAACGTGGACACATTCAGCCTGTGCCGAAAAACGGGGACCCATCTCAACCCTTTAACTACCGTCCAATTTCTTTAACCTCCATTTATTAATTAGAATAATAATAACAATAATGATGATGATGATGATGATGATGATGATGATGATGATAATAATGATGAAGCATGATAATGATAATAATAATAATAATAATAATAATAATAATAATAATAATAATAATAATAAAATAATAATAATAATAATAACAGTAAAATAATATAAAATAATAATAAGGGAATTAAATAATAATAGTAATAAATAATAATAATAATAATAATAATAATAATAATAATAATAATAATAATAATAATAATAATAATAATAATAATAATAATAATAATAATAAATACTTTTAAAAAAATCTCTCTCGCATGTTAATGACTGCGTGCCAAATTCTCCATGAGGCTCTTTGCATGAGTTAAACTTGTTTACGCATTGTTTAACCTAAAAATGTTGTGTATATAATACAGATTAATATAGAGAGTAAAAAATAGATTATCACGGCAACAATGTAGACTTTCGGGTGCTATTTTATAGGAAATTTTATGAATATATATATATATATATATATATATATATATATATATATATATATATATATATATATATATATATATATATATATATATATATATATATATATATATATATATATATATATATATATATATATATATATTATAATATATATTTATTATTATTATCTGAACAATTTTTTTACTTTTTTTTTTCTCAATTGTCATCGTTAATTTTCAGCCGATTATTATGCCGATTAATTTACTTATATCGGCTTATAAATATCTCTCTGTTCAACCTTCTTCTATTAAGGGTGAAAGCCTGTTTTAAAGTGGGGGCAAATATACACTTCAAGACGAAATCGAATTACCCCACAAACTGGGTAAATAATTGTTTTGACATTAAAATTCAAGGGCTCTAATTTTAAAGTAATAGAATTTTGAATATCTGTCCATGTTCTCACATATTAGATTTCTTAAAATCAATGTTCTGAAAATACTACAGATTGTCCCACTCATTCTCAGCTCCAGATATGAACTTATAGGTATCAAAGACTGGTCGTTAAGTTAATAAAATTGGTATATTAACATTTTCAATGAGCTCATTCATCATTTGGATAACGAGGAAGTCAGTATTGGCCTTAACTGTCCCACATCCAAGGTCAGCATGTACGAAATTGAGTACTTCCTAGTAGATCGGGTCATTTCCAAGGGACTTTGGGCACCAAGGTCACCTGACATTACCCTATCCTATGGGGA
>SEYY01021100.1:77500-82500 GCA_009176605.1 Armadillidium nasatum
GTTGTTCATCTAAAGTTCTAAAGGAGACGATGTTATACGATTCTTGTGGAAAGACAGCGAATGGTCTTCTCTGCGTAGGTGGCCTCACAGTCACCTCATTTATATTTGTATGCGACCAACGAACGTAAAGGTAAATGGTTATTTTTCTTTAAAAAGAGAAGATTTTTCAAATTTGTAATCATTTGTAAAAATTTAATGTCAGTCTGAATAGGTAGAAATTTCTTTTCGGAACGTTATCAAGTTTTCTTCTTAGTTTGTGTCCCAGTCTTTTCATGGAAAGTAATTTTATATCTAGGATATCTTTAGCTGCCTTTAACTCAGCTGGAGATTCTTCTTGAAATTTGGTAGAAAGTTGTTTTCTAAATGTATTATCAATTGAAAATTCCGGGAACCCTTTCTTCAATAATAATGATTTGAGAAAGTCTAGTTCTTTCGAGAGGTCAGAATATGACGATGAAATTTTGCATTCACTGTCAAAAAGAGTCAAGTTAATTTTGTACACGTACGAGATGAAACAATAAAGTTTAGTTGTTAACCCAACGAAAGTTGACTTTCTATAAGCATTAGTTTCAAATTTATTGTTTTCATTGTATATGTTAATATCAAGCAAAACCAAAGAATAGTTATTCTCTCTTTAAGCGGTGAACTTGATGTTAAGGTGTTTTGAGTTGATATACTGTAAAAACATATCAACGAGTTCACTAGAATCAAAAAGCAAAAATCAATCATCAATATATCTTCTGGGCAAAACGGATCTGAATAAAGAAGAACATTCATTAAGCCAAATTGTTTCATAATAACAAATGAAGGTATAACATAGGGTATGACCTAATGGACTTCCCATCGCAACAGTCAATTTGCTTATATAATTTTTCAATAATCATGAATATTACTTCTGTAGTAAATATTTGAAGTAATTCCTTAAAACTTAGTTTGTCTAAACCACAGACCGTCGAAGAGTTTTCGATAATGCGCTTAAAATAATTTCCAATGTTTCATCAAGTGGTACATTTGTGAATAAGATTTGAACATCAAGACTTGCCATGACATATTTATCAGCGTTCAGAAATTTGATAATTTCATTTACAAAAGAAAATCTTCAATGGAATAGGTATTCTTAGTTAAATTTTCTAACAAAGGGATGAAGAATTTTGAAAGCTTAAAATTGATAGTACCAATGGCAGATAATATTGAACGAATTGGATGATCAGGCTAATGAACCTTTGGCAATCCACATAAAATTTCTAGTTTAGAGCCCGATGAATAGAGAGAAGAATATACTTCATTACTAGTCATAATATAATTTTTTAATTTTCTTAGTAATCTATTTAATTTATCTTCCACAGGTTGTATAATTTTCTGACAGTTTTCGGTAATGATTTCAAATTTAGATGGATCCGCAAAAAATTCTAATATCTTACTGACATAATCATTTTTGTCGAGAAGAACAAATTATAAAATTATGAAATAAGGGTTTATGTTAATTCTTTTATGTAATTTACATCTAATTTAGATAAAACGTTTTCGAACATTATTTGGGTAAAAAATTCTGGAAAGAATTGAAAACTAAATTTTTAATATCTTGAAATAAACCAATTTGTTTTTCTGGACTAAATTTATAAATGGGTGAGTCACGTAAACATCTTAGAAATTTTTCAGAAGATAATAAATACTGGCATATATTAAATTAGAAGGAATGATTCCAATATTTAGACCTTATGCTAGGGAGTTTTTCAAATCTTCTTTTAACCGAAAAGAATCCTAATTAAAAAAAAAAAAAAAAAAAAAAAAAAGAACTTTATTTTAGGTCTTAGAAATTCTACTTTCTTATATTTTAATGAAACCTCAAAATACAAAAGCTTATTTTCGTAAACTTTTTTTGATTTTGGAAGAAATGCTGTTTACAGTTCTCAATAAAATGATTCATAAACATGAAATCTAGAGATGAAAGTTTTAATTTTAAATCTGATGAATAATTTTTTATCTTCTTTGAAGAAAAATCTATCATCTTCTCTTTATTACTTTCATTATTTAATTAAAAAGATTCTTTGGGCTTTTATGTACGCTATCAAACCATGTAATCTTTTATTCCACAACATAAAAAATATAAATTTAGAAAAAATATTATTTAAATTGCAAGATTTAATGAAAATATATATTGAAGCTGAAATTTTTCATCTTAATCATTCCTTTTTCTAGTTTTCTAAAAATATTTAGAATTGGTCTTAGAAATGGTCTTAGAAATGGTCTTAGAAATGGTCTGAGAAATGGTCTGAGAAATGGTCTGAGAAATTGGTCTAAGAAATGATCTTAGAAATGGTCCTTTAGAAATGGTCTTGGAAATGGTCTTAGAAATGGTCTTAGAAATGGTCTTAGAAATGGTCTTAGAAATGGTCTGAGAAATTGGTCTAAGAAATGATCTTAGAAATGGTCCTTTAGAAATGGTCTTGGAAATGGTCTTAGAAATGGGAAATGATCTTAGAAATGGTCTTAGAAATGGTCTTAGAAATGGTCTTGGAAATGATCTTAAAATGGTCTTAGAAATGGTCTTAGAAATGGAAAAATGGTTTTAGAAATCTGTCTTGGAAATGGAATTCCTGTTTCTGAGATTCTGAGGCGGAATTTTATAAGCGCCAGAATAACCAAAACAAATGTAAACATATATATATATATATATATATATATATATATATATATATATATATATATATATATATATATATATATATATATATATATATATATATATATATATATATATATATATATATATATATATATATATATATATATATATATATATATATATATATATATATATATATATATATATATATATATATATATATATATATATATATATATATATATATATATATATATATATATATATATATATATATATTATATATATATATATATATATATATATATAAATATAAATAAATATATATATATAAAAATAAAAAAAAAAAAATATAAATAAATTACATTTTTCCTCTAAATTTTTTATTTATTTATTCTTTTTTTTTTATTTTTTATTTTTTTTATTTTTTATTTTTTTTTTGACAAAGAAAATTTTTCCTCTTTTTAAAAAGTTTTGTAAAACTTAATCAATTTAAATTGGAGACTCCTGAAAACCTCTTTATCGATTTTAAAGATTTTTTGTAACTTTCATTATTTTAATGAAGATTTTCTTTTTCTTTTCTCTGAATTTTAAGATTTTTACTTTATTTATTTATTTTTTTATTTATTGTTTTTTTTTTTTTGAAAAGGAAATTTTAAAAATTATATATATATATATATATATATATATATATATATATATATATATATATATATATATATATATATATATATATATATATATATATATATATATATATATATATATATATATATATATATATATATACTATATATTTAGAGAGAGAGAGAGATAGACTGAGAAATTGACAAGAATATTCAAAAGTTTAGAAATAAGTAAGATTTCTGACCCATTGAAAAGATATGCTTATACATCATTCGTCATATTTTCCCACCGCACTTGGAGGTCATGTTCCAACACCTCCCCCCTTCCCCCTTTTCCCCTTCTCTCCCCCTCCCCCTTCCCCTTCCCCCCTTCGTGTTTATACTTTTGAGGCCGCGCTCTGAAAATGTGTTTCAGAGCAAATGAAATGCTCAGCTTAAAAATGAGCGAACCCAACTTTGCTCCAAAATGAGCGCATCACTGACCTCATAGCACCGATGCCCGGCTTACCTTAGCACATACCGTAGAATTTCATAAACACAAATATTTCCAAGATGTTTATAAGAAATATTTATGAAAATAGATAAGAAAAATATTTGAATATTGTTTTATTGTGTGAAATCCAATCACATAATTCAGAATTTATTAGAATAAATTTAATAACAATATGATTGATTTAGAAGTTTTATTATTATTATTATTATTATTATTATTATTATTATTATTATTATTATTATTATTATTATTATTATTATTATTATTATTATTATTATTATTATTATCATTTTTTTTAAGATTCTCGTCGCAATATTTAATTTTATTGTTTTGTATAATTTATCTTATACTTACTTCTGAATTAATAATAATAATAATAATAATAATAATAATAATAATAATAATAATAATAATAATAATAATAATAATAATAATAATAATAATAATAATAATAATAATAATAATAATAATAATAGCAATAATGATGAGATCTTCTATTTAGTGCATTTCAATGTCTGCTACAAAGATTGATTGGTTGACGGATCTAGAAAGGAAAGAGACAGAATCACGAATCATTTTCAAAGATCAAGCGTAAATGTATTCCTGGTTGTGCCACCCAATTCTTCCACTATGCTTTCCCACAAGTCCTCTCCTCTCAATAAATACCCTATTTTCGCTGTGACCACAGCCTTATCTCTCATAATTTTAATGTTTTCTCTCCAGCAACTCTATCTTTACCTTAGTGTAATATCCTCTTGCATTTTAATCGAGCTAATTGGGCGGTTTTGCGGTTTTGCGGTTTTGTGGTTTTGCGGTGCTTTAACACTATTCCTAAAGTAATGCTTTGACTCGAAGAAACTTTGGCTTCTGTCAAAAAGTTGGGAGCTGTAATCACTGACGAGATGAGAAGTTTACTTCCTTCTTCGTGTAAATCGTTCTCTCCTCGGAAGTTTTGGTTCGATTGTGTTACTCTCTTGTCATTAAGGTTAGAGACAGAGTGTATCAAGAGTGGAAACATTATCGTTCTGCAATCAATATTACTAATTTTTTAATTAACTAGGAATCATTGCGGGGATATTTAATCAACGAGGAACAGCCCAAATTCTCTAAACGATATTGCTCTGACCTCCTGGCTTCTAATTCTGAAAAATTTTGATTTCTTGCCAAATCATATTCTAAAAAACTTTTGAAAATCTGCAATTCCTTCATTTGTTCTCTCTGATTGATATGTAGCGAATCAGTGAGGCAGAATGAG
>SEYY01021100.1:112500-120000 GCA_009176605.1 Armadillidium nasatum
ACAGGTAAAGTTAGGACTCAGGGGGTTCATATAAGTAAAGCTGGGATTCAGAGGGTCCACGAGCAAAAAAAATTTGGGAATCCCTACTCTAGATTCTAGAATTTATCTGTCTTTCTGGTTCTAAAGATTATCTTCTTGTAATTTTCTTGGTTTTTTAGCTCATCTTTCATTTAGACAATTTCACATTATTATTATTATTATTTTATTATTATTATTATTATTATTATTATTATTATTATTATTATTATTATTATTATTATTATTATTATTATTATTATTATTATTATTATTATTATTATTATTATTATTATTATTATTATTATTATTATTATTATTATTATTATTATTATTATTATTTATTATTATTATTATTATTATTATTATTATTATTATTATTATTATTATTATTATTATTATTATTATTATTATATTATTATTATTATTATTGTTATTATTATTAATTTGATTATTATTATTACTATAATGATTATTATTATTATTATTATTATTATTATTATTATTATTATTATTATTATTATTATTTTTATTTTTATTCTTATTATTATTATTATTTAAATAAGGCACTTTTTTTCCTATTTTATTAAAATTTTTTAAACATCAAATTCCGTCTCAAAATTATCGAGTTTAATAATTTATCGAATAAATAATTAACTAATTCTAAAATATTTATTTTTATATATATATAGAATTATTTATTAAAATTTCTAGGCATAAATTAAATTTTACATTAAAGTATTAATAATTTATATAATTATTTAGTATAATTAATTATTTATTCTTTCTATTATATTGAGTAAAATCAATTTCTTAAAAAAATCTGACGGAGCAGATTTTCAAATACAAAAGAAAATGAACGAGATACAAAAAAATAAAATAAAAAAAAAATAAAAATAAAAATGAAAATTCGAATATTTTAATATTTTAATTTCATAATGGCTCAGACAAGAATTCGGAAAAAAATAATATACAAAATGTTTTCAAGAAATTTAATCAATTATATTTTAGTTTTATAAATAAGCAAAATCTTTCACTCTTTCACTGTCTCATCTATCTACCTATCTACCTATCTATCTACCTATCTATCTATCTATCTGTCTGTCTATCTATCTATCTATCTATCTATCTATCTATCTATCTATCTATCTATCTATCTATCTATCTATCTATCTATCTATCTATCTTTCTTTCTTTCTTTCTTTCTTTCTTTCTTTCTTTCTTTCTTTCTTTCTTTCTTTCTTATCTATCTATCTATCTTTTTTTTTTTTTTTTTTTTTTTTTACAGAACGCCACCGCTCACGGGCAGAGCCCTTTTCAAGGAGGGGGCACACACATAGAGACAAAACACATGCAAACGCACACACCTAACGCACAGCCCTCAGGTGGGCGCAGACGGAAGCCTTGAAGAGTGGAAGGTTAAATACAGAAGGAAAAATAGAAGAAGGTAGAGAGTTCCACAGAATAGAGGTGGCTGGAAAGAAAGAGGTACCACAACGGGCTAGTCTGGGATTTCCCACTTCCACACAAAATTGGTGCGAAAGCAGGGCACCCCTTGTGCAACGAGGACGACGCAATGGAGGAGGAATGCGAGAGGCCAATTCTCTCGAGCACCTGCCATTGTAGTACCTGTAGAAAAGAGATAGCGCGCCAACGTCACGTCGCAGAGACAGAGGGTCAAGAGAGTTTGAAAGTAGTGGACAGTTAATTAATCTTTTAGCTTTTGACTCAACCCTATCCAGAAGAGAGGAGGAGCCGGAGCCCCCCAAATGTGAGAACAGTACTCCATACAAGGGCGAATAAGACCCTTATATATTTGGAGTAACTGTTCAGAAGAGAAAAATTCTCGCAATCTGAACAGAACTCCCAGCTTCTTAGAGGCAGCTTTAGCAACCATTGTGATATGTGGTTTCCAAGACAGTTTGTTGTTTATGTTTAGACCAAGAATGTTAATGTTATTTACAGGTGAGACGGGAGAGCCATCGAAGAGGATAGGAAAGTTAGGAGGTGTTTTTGAGAGGGAGATGTGAAGAAGTTGAGTTTTTAAAGAGTTGAATTTCACAAGGTTGCTATGACCCCACCGGGAAATCCCATCCAGATCGGCAAGAATAGAATAGAATCGGAAAGTTGAAGACGAGAAGCAACTCTAGAAGCAAAAGAGGGAGCAGATTTGAAATGAGTAGAAGAATGCAGAGTTGAATCATCAGCATAAGAGTGAACAGAGTTAGAAGTGCAGTGGAGAAGATCGTTAATGAAAAGTAAGAATAAGGTTGGAGATAAAACAGAACCCTGAGGAACACCACAGTTGACAGAAAAGGAGGAAGAGGTCGCTCCATCTACAACTGCCGAAATGGAACGATCTGAGAGAAAACTAGACAATAGTAAGCAAAGAGAAGGAGGAAACCCAAAGGAGGGGAGCTTGGAGAGCAGTGACGCATGCCACACCCGGTCAAAAGCCTTGGATATGTCAAGCGCCACCACACAAGACTCCCCGAAGTCCCTAAGGGCAGAAGACCATAGATCAGTAAGATAGGAAAGTATGTCACCAGTTGACCTCGAGCGTCGAAAGCCATACTGGTGATCAGAAAGAAGAGAATGAGACTCCAAATGATCCAGGAAATGAGAGTTGAGAAGAGTTTCAAAAATTTTAGATAGAACACAGGTGAGAGCTATAGGTCGATAGTTAGAAGGGTCAGAGCGACTACCTTTTTTCGGGATCGGTTGAACAAACGCACGCTTCCAGCATTGAGGAAAAGTATTAGTATTAAGGCATAGAGAGTAGAGTTGAACGAGGACAGGCGCCAACTCGGAAGCACACTCCCTCAGAACACGAGGGGGAATGCCATCCGGGCCACTGGCCTTCCTGACGTTCATAGATTTCAGGATCCCATGCACCTGATCATGAGTAATTACAGGCAGAGACATGGGGCACCTGAGAGGAGAAGGAGTAGGAGGAGGGATGTCAGAATCGAGCAGGGTGGAATTAGATGAAAAAAGGAGGCCGAAGAGATTAGCCTTTTCAGAAGGAGTATTAGCAACAGACCCATCAGAGCGAATAAGAGGAGGAAAGGCAGATTTACAGAAGTTGTTAGAGATATTTTTGACAAGAGGCCAGAAATTTTTATCAGTAGGAGAGCCATGGAGGTCAGCGCACTTCCTTTTTATGAAAGTACGCTTAGCCCGTCGAAGAACATCCCTGCAACGATTCCGAGCTGAATGAAAATTAGCAAGAGTGATAGGAGAAGGAGAGTTTTTCCATTCACGATAAGCACTGTCTCTCTCGCGAAGGGCAAGAGAACAGCCGTCATCGAACCATGGATTTTGAGGAGAAAAAGATTTAGTTGAAGATGGAATGAATCTGCCCATCCCGTCAAGGATTACGGCCCCTACCTTTTCAGCAGAGACAGAAGCGTCCCCCGAGACAAAGCAAGATTCACTCCAATGATAGTTAGCAAAGAAGCAGCGCATTGCCCCCCAATTAGCCCGATTAAAGTGCCAGAAAGTACGTTTAGGGCATGGTGGAGCTGTTGGAGAGAAAGCATTATAACTAAGAGCTATAAGATTATGGTCAGAGTTACCAATAGGAGGGAAAATGGTGTATTTATAACTAGAAGGAGTAGTGGTGAAGCATAAATCAAAGTGTATTCAAGAATTGGTTAGGACGATCTGGAATGTGTGTGGGTTCACTAATCAATTGCTCCAGATCGTTAAGAATACTGAATGATTGGGCCTCCCTCCCACCTGTATCAGTATGAGAGGAGCCCAACCATTCAGTGTGGTGTACGTTGAAATCCCCTAAATAGAGGACTTCAGCATTTGGATGAGAAGAAGTGACAGTCTCGTGAGTAGTAGTAAGATATTGAAAAAAAACTGGAAAATCTGTTCCATTAGGGGAGCAGTAGCAGAAACACAAGATAATTGTAGTAGTAGGAAGACAGATTTTAAGCCATAAGACGTCGAAATTAGGAGATTCTAGATTTACGAGACGTGTCACAGGAGTGTTAATGTTAATATAGGCACAGACTCCACCATTTAGACGGAAATTGTGAAAAAAGTTGTAGTTAGAGACATTAAGATTGCAAGAGAAAGAATCCCTGTCCAACTGGGTCTCAGACAGAAGCAAAAGGTTAGGAAGAGAGTTAGTGAGGTAGTGTTCAACAGACGCTAAATTAGATCGAAGGCCACGAACGTTAGCAAAGGAAATGGAAAGCCCCCGTCTACGCCCAACCCCACGATCACTCGAATTAGGCATTCAAAAAAAAAAAAAAAAAAAAAAAACGTAAACGAGCACACACAAACACACACAATCACGCAAGCACGCTCGTAACCTTACACTTAAACACGCACCCACGCACGCACCCACGCAAGCACACAATATAGTAAACTAAAATAATTAATATTAATAGTATTAAAAATATTAAAATCAATATTAAAAATATTAAACCTGTAATTATTAAAACAGATTATGAAGTAAATTTATGTTAATGAAATATAATTATTAGAACGGAGAAAATATATATTAAATTTAAAACGGTAAAATTTTACTTAGGTTAAAAATCATACTTATCTTGCATATGTCGAACTGCACTGACAATAAAAATATAATTAATTAAAAACACTTAAAAAAAGAATTAAAACACTAAGCACTTTAGAAAAATTAAAAAACAAAACCACACATTTAGAACTAAACAAAACAGAAAAAAAACACAAACACACACACTAGCATAAGAACACTCTATCTATCTATCTATCTATCTATCTATCTATCTATCTATCTATCTATCTATATATCTATCTTTTTTCTATCTATCTACCTATCTATCTATCTATCTATATATCTTTCTATCTATATATCTACCTATCTATCGCTAAATATTTCGATATATCACTTGCTCTGTGTAAGAGAATGTCCTCACTTGTATACGTGCAGTACGCATAACACATCTAGAGTGGTTCTTCCCAAGAAATTTTCCTAAGGAAAGCAACTTTTCTTCATGTCCCCCCTAGCGTTTTCGGATCGGAAACTCTTCCTCCAGTCACTTGTTTGCCATCGAATTTCCAGATAACCTTCCTTTAAATATCACTACAAAGGACACTATTCTTCCAAATTCTCTGGTCGCATTGCTCTTCCATTGAGGAGAGATCATGCTACTAGTCTTCCCTTAAAGTCTCATTCTTTCTAAAATCAATTCTCTGATACCACACATAATTATATGCCCATTATTTATATATATATATATATATATATATATATATATATATATATATATATATATATATATATATATATATATATATATATATATATATTATATATATTATATATATATATATATATATATATATATATATATATATATATATATATATATATATATATATATATATATATATATATATATATATATATATATATATATATATATATATATATATATATATATATATATATATATATATATATATATATATATATATATATATATAAGCGTGGGTGAAGTGATTTAAAATCATCTAAAATTTCTAATCAAAATTTTCATTTAAAAATTAAATTAAAAAAAAGAAAATAAAATCTCTCTCCTCGATCCAAAATAATCTCTAAACAACATTTCAAAAGCAAAGAAACACTTGTAATTCTTCTTCAGGAGATTACTCATTATATCTAATATAAAAATAAAAAATAAATAAATACTTATACGTTCTATTAAGAAATAATCTAAAATTGCACACAAATAAACAAAGCACTCGAGTAAGTCTATTAACATTTGACAAACTGCTTCAAATTGGTTTGAAGCCTTCGAAATTAGAGCAAAACAAAAGCCGACTCCAAGTTCCTCTTCAAACGATAGACTTATTAATTAAATGGGAAATGGATTGGAGGAGAAGCAATCTGAGGTGAACCTTGAGAGTCTTCATTGCAATTCTTAAGGTTAACCTTGAAGGTTTTCCTTAGAAACTCCTTCAAATTGTATTTTGTATTTTGTTTTTTCCTATTAAATGAAGATTTATTATTAAGTATTTTGGCGTATAAGAATATAAATAAATAATGGAAAAAACTTGTTATTAACTGCTTAAGTATAATCTTTATATATATATATATATATATATATATATATATATATATATATATATATATATATATATATATATATATATATATATATATATATATAAAGGATTATTTTAGTAAATGCGTATGCAAAAATCCTCAATATGTGTATTTTACTATTTAGATTAAATTTTTAATTACTGTAGAAAATAAATAACATACATGTTCATTTACATATATATATATATATATATATATATATATATATATATATATATATATATATATATATATATATATATATATATATATATATATATATATATATATATATATATATATATATATATATATATATATATATATATATATATATATATATATATATATATATATATATATATATATATATATATATATATATATATAACAAGTACGATAATAAAGGTCATATACATGAGCATTTATGTGAATATATAAACCTATGTTTACAATTGATATAAGTATGTACGTGGACGTATTCTTGGCTTCAGCACTTTTAAACTAATTAAATTATTGCATAACTGTAAACTTTGTTGATGTTCAAGTCTCTGATTTCAAATTAGATTCATTCGACTTATTCTTCTTCATCCTTTCCCTCCAAGTTCAATTTATGCCTAACATTGCTGTTCTTCACTCTATACACTCTCTGTTCTATCGTAACTTAATACTGAGAAGGAATGTTCCTGGTGGTATCTTTTCAATGGTCCTCAAAATTCAAGTTTCTGACTTTACATCCTAACTTGGTAAACTGTTTCTTTCTTTGAGCTTTTCTTTATTGCTGGAAACTTTTGCTCTCCTTCGACTTGTGTTTGTGCTTTCTGACATTAATGCTAAGAAAGGTATTGTTCTTGAAGATATCACTCCTTTTTCGAAACCTATGCTAACGTATTAACCTGTATATATATATATATATATATATATATATATATATATATATATATATATATATATATATATATATATATATATATATATATATATATATATATATATATATATATATATATATATATATATATATATATATATATATATATATATATATATATATATATATATATATATATATATATATATATATATATATATATATATATATATATATATATATATATATATATATATATATATATATATATATATATATATATATATATATATATATATATATATATATATATATATATATATATATATATATATATATATATATATATATATATATATATATATATATATATATATATATCGGTGAATCCAAATCCGGATTCGAAGATTTTTTCATGGATTCAGATTCGTGAATTTCAAAATAAGCTGGATTCGGATTCGGATTCGGATTCGGATTCGAGAAATCAAAAATTAGGTGGATTCGAATTCGAATCCTTTCATTTTCA
>SEYY01021100.1:127500-137500 GCA_009176605.1 Armadillidium nasatum
TTAACTATTCATTCGTTTCCAAGTCTTTTTCTCTTCGCTGTTTGGTATCCATTTTCGTCTATTCTCTTCTGTTTGTTCATTTGCCTGACTATTTATAAAAAAAATCTTTAAATATATTAGTGTTGGAATAATTTGTATTTATGTGTGTGAATAAATATTTCTGAACAATGAGAAATAGTAGACCATGACGGTAGCTTGGTACCAAATAGAGAGTTTTAATTTATTATTATTATTATTATTGGTAGTAGTGAGTATATATATATATATATATATATATATATATATATATATATATATATATATATATATATATATATATATATATATATAAATGTCATTACATTGGTCTTAATGTTGGTCTCTACGGAAAAAATGGATAAAGGTAATGGGAAACATATGCAGTAAATCGCTTTTTATTCTTTCTTTTCTAAATTATCGGACTATTTTTTTCTCACCAAATGATGATAAAGAAAATGAGAATAAAAGGAGACGAAGATGAAGTTAAAGATAAAAATAAAAAATGTATAAAGATGAAAATTAAAAATGATGTTAATGATAATAATAAAAAAAATGTATGAAGATGATAATTAAAAATGAAGTTAAAGATAAAAATAAAAAAAATATATAAAGATGATAATTAAAAATGAATGAAGTAAATATGAAGATGAAAATAAAGATGATGATGAAGATGAAAATTAGGAAGTATAAAGACAATAATTATAAATGAATTATGAATGAAATAAATCCGAAGATGAATATGAAGTATAAAGATGATAATTTAAAATGAATTTTTAAATATGAGGATGAAAATGATGATGAAAGTGAAAATGAAGAAGTATGACAATGATAATTGCAAATGAATAATGAATGAAATAAGTTCGAAGATGAAGATGAAATATAAAGATGATAATTTAAAATGAATTAGGTAAATATGAGGATGAAAATGAAAATGATGATGAAGGTGAAAATGAAGAAGTATAAAGACGATAATTGCAAATGAATAATGATTGAGATAAATTCAAAGATGAATATGAAGTATAAAGATGAAAATGAAGAAGTATAAAGAAGATAATTAAAAATGAATAATGAATGAAATAAATCCGAAGATGAAGATGAAGACGTATAAAGATGATGATAATAAAAATGAATAAAGTAATTATGAAAATGAAAATGAAAATGAAGATAAAGATGAAGACCCATAAAGATGATAATTACAATTGAAAATGAATGAAATAAATAAGAAATAAACTAACATAATGAAAGAAATAAAAAAATTAAATATGAAATAAACTATAATTTTAAAACTGTAATAAAATAAATTAATGAAATCAAATAATTAAAAATTACATAAATATAAATTAGAAATATGAAAAACTACACAAATAAAAAATAAAATTGAAAAAATAAATTAAGTTAAAAAAAAAATGGAAAATGAAGTAAATGAAAATGAAAAATGAAGCAAATGTAAAAATTAAAATGAAATATATTTAAAATTAAAAAATGATAAATACTAAAATTAAAATAAAAAAGAAACAATAATAAATTGAAAATGAAAATATATCAGTAAAATTAAATAAAATAATTTACTGAAAAAAAAATTCAATTTACATAATTTAGAATTGATAAATAATTCAACTTTTAAATTGCCAAAAAATTATTGTAATTTCTTAACAAAATGAAAGGTTTTAAAATATGTATAAAACATTTTCATCTTTTATTCTATAAATCTTTTTTATATTTCAAATTCATTTTAAAATGTTAAAATGTTAACAATGTATGAAATTTATTTTCCTCTCAATTAGATAAACATGTAAATTTTAACTTCCTCAAAGCAAGTAAAAATAAAATGCTAATATTTTTCTTCCTTTAAATTTTATAACAAAGGCCAATGCTTCGCTTATTCAAAATTCTCTGCACAGTTTTACGTTTTCACTAAATTTTAAGGCAAAATGTTCTACAATGTAGGCAATTCAAGCCTAAATAATAATGACTTTAAGATCGCATAGTCGTGTATATTTTTCATTACTATCGTATTGTAACTTCTCAAGGAACACGGCTTTTGAATTTTGATGAGCAGAGAATTCATACTGATGACATGCATTCTCTCCTCGGAGTCTCGGAACCTCGGAAAGCGGAATGCAAGCACGTAATTCACGAATCAACGTACGAACGAAATTTTGTGAACTATATCTTCTTCAAGTTCGTGCAGACTTTGAAAATTGAGATTTTTTTTTTATTATTTTTTTTTTCTTAAATTTATTTTATTTTATTTTATTTTATATGTAATTTAAGGAAAATAAGATACAATTTATTTCACGAATGCCAATTTTGAATTTTGGTAAGAACGTGATACTCAAAAATATATTTATAAAAGAAAAATTAAAAAATTAAAAAGCTAAAAGTAATAATTAAAACATGGTTCTAAAAGCTAAAAAAAACGAAAAAAATGCTAAAATGAATCGTTAGCCACAAATATAAAATTACCTTGGAATTAAAAGTTTCATATATATATATATATATATATATATATATATATATATATATATATATATATATATATATATATATATATATATATATATATATATATATATATATATATATATTAATTTTTTTTTTACTTAATAAAACCGTGGAATGTTTGTATAATTTTACTTCTGCTAATGAGGATTCGAACTCGGGCCTCTCAGATGTTGAGACATTGCGTTAACCACTACACCAACTGATGGTACAAAAAGGAATCTGTCGGAACTGCTCCTGACATATCGCCTAGGCAGACAGTCCCTGTTGAATCCTCCGACCACACTTGGGCGTAGGGTTAACAAGCCAGAGCTCTATCCTCGTAAATCGCAGATACATATGTTATTCAAGAATTGCCACTTAATAAAACCGTGGAATAAGTTTGTATAATTTTACTTCTGCTAATGAGGATTCGAACTCGGGCCTCTCAGATGTAGACATTGCGTTAACTACTACACCAACTGATGGTACAAAAAGGAATCTGGTGTAGTGGTTAACGAAATGTCTTAACATCTGAGAGGCCCGAGTTCGAATCCTCATTAGCAGAAGTAAAATTATACAAACTTATTCCACGGTTTTATTAAGTGGCAATTCTTGAATAACTTATGTATCTGCGATTTACGAGGATAGAGCTCTGGCTTGTTAACCCTACGCCCAAGTGTGGTCGGAGGATTCAACAGGGACTGTCTGCCTAGGCGATATGTCAGGAGCAGTTCCGAACAGATTCCTTTTTGTACCATCAGTTGGTGTAGTGGTTAACGCAATGTCTTAACATCTGAGAGGCCCGAGTTCGAATCCTCATTAGCAAAAGTAAAAAAAAATAAATATATATATATATATATATATATATATATATATATATATATATATATATATATATATATATATATATATATATATATATATATATATATATATATATATATATATATATGGGGAAGAGAAGTAGCTCTTACGAGGTTATGAGATTACCCCTATTGGGTATGTGGGATGTTAAGCGTACTTACCATCTCATACCGGACCCAAACGTACGGGTCCTTTCGCTCTCATCTCCACCTTCTCCTATGCGGAGGAGGCTCTCCTTTCACACACAATAAACACTATTTCAGACAACACGTCCTTTTAAAAAAAATAAAAAAATAAAAAAATAAATAATTAAAAGAAAAAGAATTAAAGCATTAGCCTCGGAGAAAAACAGAGGTGGTGCTTCCAAAAATGGCCCCTCATCACCGCTTGGGAGTATGTGACCTCCGGTGATAGGGTTGTCGGCACAAAGATTTTGAAGGCGACTTGTCCAGATGCACGGTCTAATTTTTTCATTAATTTTTGTAACATTCGCTGTCTTCAATCCAATTTCCACTTTGTTGAACATCAATTCTCTTCTTCTGAACCTCACCTCTTATTCTTGACAGAAACTCAAGTGTTTGGTTTAAGTGTCGTTTCCTCCTACTGTCTCTATCCTTAATTTTCATCCAAAGGAGGTTGTTGAGCATACGTGCTCAACGATGTTGCTTGTTCTCGTGTCTCTAATTTGGAGTCTTACGAATTTTCCACCTTGTGGCTTAAGCTCTCTTGCCATTCTACGACTAAATTCATTTGTTCTGCTTTTTTTTTATCTTCTAATTCTACTGACTTTCTTAAATTCTTCGACTATCCAAACTCCAAAATAGAGCACATTCTCTCTTCTTCTCCTTTCTCTGAAATCATCATATTAAGTGATTTCATCAACTCTTCCGCTCTCACTGATTCTCTCCTGCCTCTTTCTGCCAGTGAAATGGTTGCGTCACTCTCTCTATGCTGTCGAAATTACAATTAATATTGTTCTTATGAACTCTCCTATCGCATACCTCCTCCATTGAGAATATCTCATGCAACACGCCTCTCTCCACATTCTCATCCTTTCTCTGTCCAACTCTCTGACCACATACTTAATCACTATGCTCAATCTTACATGTACTCTACTGATAAAGTCTGGAACACACTCCCTTTTACAACTTCCTTTGGCTCGTCTACTTTCAAACCCCCTACACCTAGACATGTCGGCCTTTAGCGACCAGGAAATGTTATTTTTCCCAACTATGATTTAAATTGGTAGGACTAAAGCCTTTGTCCACCGAAGGAGATAATATATATATATATATATATATATATATATATATATATATATATATATATATATATATATATATATATATATATATATATATATATATATATATATATATATATATATATATATATATATATATATATATATATATTTAGTGATATTTATGATAAACTTAACTGCTTTCTTTTCTTTAATGAGACAAAAATGTTCTTTAAACGAACTCAAAAGTTCTTCCTTCATTGTTTTAACACCCCTGTTCTTGAAAGATTTCATAAAAAATTTTTTGTAGTGCATTCACAATAGGAATAACAAATGACAAAGCTGCTCCTAAAGCAGCTTGCTCTTTTTATTTTACTTTATTTTTATTTTATTTTATTTATTTATTTTTTTGTCCATTTTTAATACTCGAATTATATATATCATTAAATTCCAGTGATTAACAGTCCAATAGCTCTAGGTCGCTCTTAGAGTTTAAGGAATAATTAATAATTGCAGTTTTCTGTTCTATCGAACTTTGTTGAGTTCTACTGAGTTTTAAGTATTGGTAATTTCTGGGACTGCTGGATTTTGCTTAATTTTTAAAGCCTTCGATATTTTTAATATATATATATATATATATATATATATATATATATATATATATATATATATATATATATATATATATATATATATATATATATATATATATATATATATATATATATATATATATATATATATATATATATATATATATATATATATATATATATATATATATATATATATATATATATATATATATATATATATATATATATATATATATATATATATATATATATATATATATATATATATATATATATATATATATATATATATATATATATATATAGATATGAACCTATCTCCAGATTCCTTAAAACTGAATTGTTTTATTCACCACTTTGGGAAGCTGTGATGCGTTGGAATTATACTTTATGCTTAAGGTGACCTAGTACAGATTTCAGCTTCCACAATTGATTACCTTATACATAAGAGTTACAAGGCAATCAAAACTCACTGCAACAATACAATAACAAACAATATTTATTTATTTTTATCAGAAAATAATTAGTTAGACACTTTATTATTTAGACCACTAAGATAATAAGGCACAGCAATACAATTACAAATTATTCTCTAAGTACCAAAACAAGTCTATACAAAAAACGGTTGGTTCCAGCGAGGACAATGATTTCAAAAATCCTCTCACCGACAATAACATCTAAAACCATAATTGCCAGTTTAAAAGTTTCCACATACTATTCAATTTATGGATCTATTAAAATACATTTACAATAAAATAAAACAATTCAGTTTTAAGGAATCTGGAGATGGGTTCATCTCATATATATATATATATATATATATATATATATATATATATATATATATATATATATATATATATAATATATATATATATATATATATATATATATATATATATATTCTTTTTTTTTTCTAATCCTTCTCCTTATACTGTTAAACCCTTTCCTCCTCTGGGTTCCCCCAGTCACCTTCTTATCTCCGTATCCTATTCTATCTCTTCAAGTCTTCCGTAGTAAAGACCCCTTTCTTTTCAAAGGAAACGTTTGTGACATTTTGGTTTCGCAAGCTGGTCGGACTTTCGGACATACTTCTTTAATTTCCCGTGGAATGATTATTGCTTCCGTTGGAGGGGTCTCTCGGAGTGTACTAAATGTATAATGGAGGTGATTCTCTCTGACGTGGAAGCGTAGATTTTCTTTCTCTTCCTTAGCCTAACAAAACTTGATTTTACTCTACTTGTTCTTATTCTATTTTGCCACAGGGATGCTGCCTTCAGGGATTACCATCGTCTTCAAGCTCCAGGAACTCATGCAATTTATATTTCATCCCGGAATCGTGCAAATTCTATCCTTCGTAATACTAAGAACTATTTTCTCTATAGAAAATGCAATAATCATTCTGCTGCCTCTTCTTCACGTTCTTTCTAACATTTTGCAAAGAAAGTCAATTCTAAATTTGCTTCTTCCTCTTTACCTCCTTTAGCATCTTCCGACGGCACAACTGCTGTTTTACCTTCTTCTAAAGCTGAACTTTTCGTTCAAACTTTTGACTCTAATTCAACTTTAGACGACTTCGGAGCTATTCCTCCTCCTTCAACTCCCTCCAACTTATTTATGCCTAAAATTTGTAATTTCTTTTAAAGTCGTCAATTTTGCTCTCCCTGAGCTTAATACTAAGAAGGCGTACGGTCCTGATGGTATTCCTCCTGTGGTTCTCAAAACTTGTTCTTCTGAAATTGTACCTTGCCTTGTTAAAAAACTATTTCGTCTTTGTCTTTCAACTTCGACCTTCCTTTTTTGTTGGAAACGTGCTCTCACTCAGCATGTGCCGAAGAAGGGGAACCCCTCTCAACCCTCCAACTATCGTACCATTTCTTTGACCTCCGTTCTCTCTAAAGTTTCCGAATCTATCCTTAAAAGGAAGATTTAAAAACATCTCAATTCTTCCAATCTTATCTCAGATCGTCAGTATGGCTTTCGTAAGGAAAGCTCTACTAGTGATTTTCTTTCCTTTCTCTCTGACTCTTGGTCCTCCACTCTTCGGCATTTCAGTGAATCTTTTGTTATGGCGATGAACATATTGAAAGCCTTCGGTAGAGTCTGACGCAAAGCCTTCATTTCTAAACTTCCCTCTTTCGGTATCTATTTTTCTCTCTGTGATCTTCTCTCTAATTTCCTGTCCGATCGTTCTGTAGGAGCTGTTGTAGACGGTCACTGTTCTTTCTATAAATCTACTAATAGTCATCCTATCCTATCCACTCCTTTACTGATGACTCCACTCTTCAATGCCTCAAAAACTCAATTCCTCCATCACTCCACTCAACACAATTTTCAACACAACTATGATATCTTCTTCGAAATACACAACTCAAACCTTCATTTGTTCTTAATATTCTCGGTGTATCTTTTTCTCATGATCTTTCTTGGAAAGATCACATTACTTCTCTTTCTAAACAAGCTTCTAATAGGTTAGATGTTCTGAGGCTCCTTCAGAATTACTTCAAGAGACCAAAGTTGCTTGCTCTTTATAGGGGTGTTGTTCATCCCTGTATGGGGTATGTTTCACATATCTGGGGTAGTTCCACTCATACAGATCTCCATGAGAATGTGGAGTCTAGGGCTTTTCGTCTTATCAACTCTCTTGCTCTTACTAACTCTCTCCAATATCTTTTTGCCTGTCGAATTGTTCATCACTCTCTCTATATTATCGCAATACAATGGAACTCTTTCTGAACTCTCCGTCGCATACCTCCTCCTTTGAGAAGAGCTCGAATGACACGCCTTTCTTCACAGTCTCATCATTTCTCTGTCCAACTCTCAGACTCTAGACTTAACCACTATGCTCAATCTTACATATACTCTACTGGTAAAGTCTGGTACACACTCCCTTTTTCTGTTTTCCCAACTTCTTTTAACATGCATACTTTCAAACGCCGTGTATCTGAACATGTCGGTCTCCATCTACCAGGATAGTTTTTCTAACTCCTGTGGAATTCGGTAGGCCTCCGGCCTTTACCAACCAGACGATATATATATATATATATATATATATATATATATATATATATATATATATATATATATATATATATATATATATATATATATATATATATATATATATATATATATATATATATATATATATATATATATATATATATATATATATATATATATATATATATATATATATATATATATATATATATATATAATATTATATTATATACTGAATTGTTTAATGAAGTTCGACATTATTAACTTATATGATTTAGTAAATAAGTTCAAGGTAAATAATTTTAAATAAATAATTATTTTATTATTATGAATTTAATAATTAATTTACAAATAAATACTTTTAAAAAAATTATATTAGAAATTTTAAAAAATAATTATAACAAATTTAAAAGAAATAAATTTATAATTTTTTTAAAATAAATTTTTAATTTAAAAAAATTTAAAAAAAAAAAATAAATAAATATATTATATATATATATATATATATATATATATATATATATATATATATATATATATATATATATATATATATATATATATATATATATATATATATATATATATATATATATATATATATATATATATATATATATATATATATATATATATATATATATATATATATATATATATATATATATATATATATATATATATATATATATATATATATATATATATATATATATATATATATATATATATATATATATATATAAAATATATGAAAATTGTAAAAAACAAATTATATGAATAATAAATAATAATTTTTAATTAATTTTAAAAAAATATTTTTTACAAAATATCATTTTAATTACACTTTTAACAATGAAGTTCAAAATATTGATGAATTTAAAAAAATTATTACAAAAATTATATATTTAAATAATAAAAAAATAATATATATATATATATATATATATATATATATATATATATATATATATATATATATATATATATATATATATATATATATATATATATATATATATATATATATATATATATATATATATATATATATATATATATATATATATATATATATATATATATATATATATATATATATGTATATATAAAGATCCAAAGGGTTATATGGGTTACTATTAAACGAGCTTACCTTCAATAAATTGCATGTAGAATCTGACTCCAAAATTTAATGTTTTCACTAGATGACTTGGTTGAAGGAAAAAAACCAGTGATAATTGGCAAAGGATTGAATATTTACGAATGATGAAAATCTAAATAACAAACCCCTTTATAATTGATGATCCGAGTTTGTTTAATACAACAACTTTACAACTTCATTAAAGACAGAGATAAGGATTGAATAACCTATTATATCTTACCAAAATTATCACCAAGACTATATATCTGAAAGGAGGATATACCTTAAGGATGAACTCATAAACATATTAAAATTTTTATAATATACCTCCTTAATTAACTGAGAGGAACAAATAGCACCGTAAGAGTTGCCAGAAAGATGAAGGAAATTTGTTAGTTTTGGTTTGCTTACTAACTCATTCAAGCGTAAACACTGGATTCTATTCGCTATTGATTGATTATGGAAAGATAAGGAATACTCTCCTTCTCTCTGTCTTCCCATAAGTGATCAGTACTTCCCAACTTATTCATTGGGTGTATATATATATATATATATATATATATATATATATATATATATATATATATATATATATATATATATATATATATATATATATATATATATATATATATATATATATATATATAT